>LJJS01000808.1:0-21824 GCA_001447215.1 Diaporthe aspalathi
ACAGGTTACCTACTGAACCCTACAAAGGTTTGGTGTGATCATTACAAGCATTTATAAGGACCCTAAAGCTATTATACCATTTGCTTTACTTTATATAAGCAAAATAATTTAATACCCTATTTATTATTTTATAAAACTATACTTTTTTTAGCAAAACTTACAGAATATAACTTTATAACTAAAGATTTTAATAAAAATAAATAAGTAATTTTATTTATTTAATTTCTCAAGCGTAATTTTTTATATATAACAATATAATAGTTTATAAAAAGAATAAACAAAAAAAAACTTACTAAGCTAGCTTTTTTAAAATTAAAAAAAACAATAAAAAAAGAAATAATATTATAAATTTAATAGAAATAAAACTAAAGTTAAATTATTAGTCCCCTAAAAGCACAAATAAACTCTACCAGCCAGCTAAAAAAGTTAGTAAAAAAAAGTATAATTTAATAAGATTATATAATAAATTAAAAAAATAACTAAAATAATTAAAGTAATACTATTGTTTTAAAAACAATCCAGTTAATCCAGCACTCCTATTACTTCTAATAAGCAATACTTTAAATAAACCTTAAAAAGCAACACTTTTATTACTCCCAGCTAAAAAAGAATCTATATAAACTTATACTTATTATTACTAAATAATATAATTTAAAATAGCTTTTTAACAATTAATTTAAATATTTACTTAAAATAGCTTTAACAGCTTTTAATTACTATTATTATAGTACTTAAAATAATTTTACCTTAAATACCCCTTAAACGTAAACCCGTTTACTAGGTTTATCAGCCAAAAACTAGCTGTAATTGTCACACTAGCCTTGTTATAAAGCTGTTGTTATTTTTTTAGCGAAAACCTATTTTTTATTATAACTTATTATTATTAGCATTATGTTTATTATTAAACGCTGGGTTTTTAAGCGTTTATGACTATGTGAAAGACCGCTTGTATTTCAATTTTCTTTTTTTTTTTAAGAAAAAAGAGAAAGATATGTCCGAATTAAAAACAAAACCAACTAGTCATGTGTGAACGCCCTATCCCAAGACCGGCAAGCAATTTAATAAGCTCCCGTCAATATTACTGATGTACAACCATGCATGAAATCTCTTTCACCTCGGCTGATGTACACACAATGCAGTGGATTCTTGATCATGTGTCTGCCCATTGAAGTGCGCCAGCTATGCCAGTAAGCTCATGGACGTACAACCTGCCATCATTGAAATAAACTCATTACCACTAACTGGTTGTGCCCATAGTGTATCAGTCACTGTCCAATGGCGTCTCAATGTACTTCACTCAATTTAACACCTACGTCACTCGTTTGCTGTCTGCCTATCCTCAGCAATTGTCAAGTCCTCAGGCTAGCCACGGCTTGAGCTCCTCCTCTGTCCAATCCCATAGCTTCGCTGCCAACCTTTCATCAAGACAGTATGTCGTGTAAGACTGGCTCGGGATCCCGACCGGCTCATATAATTCTCCCGGCTTCACCGTGTCCTGGAAAACGCCTACCAGCCACACCTGATTCCAGTGGCCCAGGCCATCGTCCAGGAACTTGTTATAATTGCCCAGGTATACTATCATCTTGTCCACCCATCCCAAGCTAGTCACGAGCCCGGTGTTGCTTGGGCCCGGGTCAGCAACCAGGGACAGGATCTTGGGGTAGCGACGGGCGAGCTCGCGCCCGTACAGGAGGTTTGCCAGCTTGCTCTGTGCGTAGCGTTGCCACTTGCAGAGGATCCAGTATGCCTGGGTCGTTTTGAGGTCATCGAAGACGATCCCGCCTTTGGGTGCTAGGACAAGTGCCAGGCTGGACACGGGGATGACCCGGGCCTCGCCGTGCTCCTTGGCTGTCTTCTGGAGAAGAGGAAGCAGCTTCCGAATCAGAAGGGCGTGCGCGACATGATTTATGCCGAAGTGTAGCTCGTAGCCATCGCTGGTGAGGCCAGGAGGGAGGGCCACTGAGACCCAGTCGGCATCAACGAGGCATCCTCATAGTCAAAGCAGGTGCACGAGCGTTATGGTTACATCCTCCGCTTGGGCTCTCCTAGAGGCCGTTATCTATCCAGATGGACTTCGGGGGCAGTATATTAGGGTCTGACTGTGCTTACTGATGCCAGCGTTGGCTATGAGAACGTCAAGACGGGACTCCTGTGCCAGAATCTTGTCCGCAACCTCTTTCACTGAGGCCAGGCTGGTGTGATCACAACACATCCACATCACTTTGCTCCTTGATCCGGCGGACCTGATGACCGAAATCATCTGCTGCGCAGCAACCTCATTTCGACCTGTAATGTAGATCCTGGCGGGATCGCGACTGGCAAGCATCTTGGCCGCCGCTGCGCCAAGGCCATTCGTGCCTGAAGGGCATGTCAGCAGCCCTCTTTGGGGACGTTGGGCGGAAAGCCGGCGACTTACCTCCAGTGATGAGCAACACCTTGTCGGTCAGCTCTGGGACATCCCGGTCTAGATTGAAGTCGAGCTTAACCATTCTGTGGTCCAGTTGACAGACAGGATTGGAGGCTGATTCCAGATGTCCTGACCCAGTGGATGAAATGGAGTGGGGAGGGGTGAGCCCGCAGATATCCATCTCAGTGCTGTGCCGCAGCTTGTGGGGCTGATCCAGGCTGACCTTGAAGGATGCAGCAGGGATTTGTGATTTGTTGGTACAGGGGACTATATGATCCAACCAATGAGGGTTCGTCCATATTTATTTGCAAGGGATATTTATTGGTGGTAAAAGCAACTGGCATTATCAGAACATGATGATTATTGCAGTAAGCAAGCTGCCATGGAGCATTATACTGAAGACTCTGTCAAGAAGAGGTGCTGTGGCTAAAGAAGAGAAAAAAGCCCGGCCTGACCATCGAACATTGTTCTTCACGGTTGTACACATCCAGCAGAGGTTCTGCCCAGGTGCATTTGAAAAGGCAAGTATGCAAACGAATGCCCATCAGAACGACCACAATTCCGCAACTACAAAGCCAAGTGCTCTTATATCAGTCAGTCTTTCTGGAATCTAATTAGCCAACAATTTTACATCACTCGTGCAAGTTGAGCCATTCTAGGATGAGGCCTTCCTGAAGACATGCTCAGAGCAATGCAGGCCGGCATCCACACCGACAACAAGGGGCTTCCAGAAGTGAGACACGGAATCAATATGCAAAGGCTTGATAATCCTGGCCTGTGAGTTATGTAAACCAAACATAAAATGCGCTACCGAGTTAATAGTTCTAAAGTTAGATCTGTTGGTTGAGGCTTTCCATTGAGTAGTGCATGAGCCAACCCGGTGCACACGTAGATTAGCATCCGACTCCATAGGTGCACACGTCAATATGGGCATTTGAAGTTTTTCAGCCCATATTCTACATACAAAGTCGAATGGGGGCTGAGCAAATCATCAGAGCAGAAATGGAGTTAATTTCGAGTTGAGACTTATTTTCTTTGAGCATGAGACTCTTCCCGCTATCCATGAAAAGCTGTCGTCATGAACGATTATTCCGGGCCGTGTTTAATCCATGTCAGCCTTTGATCTATGTTGCAAAGTTGATTTTGTTCAGTTGCAACCTGCCCGATCCGGCCGAATCCAACTTCTGGACTGCGGGCCGCAACAGATTTAGAGGACAGCACGAGGGATGATTCCTTGTTCTTCCACTCCGGATACAAACTAACCAAACTCGAGCTTTTGATCCAGCCATCTATCATCCGAAGCATTAGACAATTCAAAGAATCAATCATGACGGATCTCGGACAAAGAGCACTACCCAATATCATCATTTCGAATCAGATGTTTTGACGATGTGCACTTTGCAGGAGTCACTCTAAGTGCCCCTATCAAGGGTCACTGGGACTCTCAGCCAAGCACCATGGCTTCTATTCTCTCCGCCCCTGACCTTCTCCCATGCTTCCAGGTCCTAACAAGGGACGCTCTGGGCAACCATCGAAGCCCCATCCCGAGAAAGCAGAAATACCCGTGCGAAACTCGGGACTTCCAAGTAGATCCACTGAAATGGGTCAATGACATACAGACTCCTTCCGAAAGGACTGTCGGAGGTATCCTTGCGTGCCAGGGTCTGCAATGGCCTGCCAATTGCTTTCGTTGCGGGCTCGGGCTTGGCGAGTGTCCCGAGACAGGCTGCATCAGAGGTTTCCATGTTGTGCGCACGTGGCCGTCTCAAGATTTGAGAGTGAGTACTCCGCTGTGCGACACCTAGTGCAGTGAAGATGCACTGGGGAGTCTCTGCCATGAATTCGTAGCTGCTGGCTCTTGGACATGTACTAAATAATGGCTTCACAGGACGACAGACACCATCAATGGGCTATGGGGTCTTTGCTGGCGTAGCTCTTCGCGAAGGTGTTCTTCTCGATGAGTACTTTGGCGAGCTGATCCCACCGCGCATGGGAGCCGAGCGCAAGGGCAACAATTACCAGTTCAAAATACGAGGTCGGGCATTTATATCAGTCAGGGACTACGGAAACTGGACCCGTTTTGTAAATCACAGCTGCAACCGCTATAACGTCGAATGTGTTGATGACGTTTTGGGCGGGCTAAGGACCATCACGTTCAGAGCGCTGAGGAACATTCGCAAAGGAGAAGAGCTGCTGATTAATTATGGCCCTCACTACTTTGGCACCAGCGGAGATACGATACTTTGCCGATGCGCGGCAGCTTCGGCTGGTCATCTCGCTCTCGACGAGAGCAATAGGACCGTCGACACACGGCCGGCGCTTCTTGGACAGCAAGCACAGCCAAAGGTTCGGGACCCCGATCTGTCAATCAAGGGACAGAATGCCTGGATCACCAGTTCCAAGGCTTTCCTTGATAGAGAGGAGCCCAACGGGAGTCCGTACTGGACGAGGTTACACTGGCGCATCATTGAGCAGCTGGTCAGACGCCGGAGGAACTACAGGGACTGGAGAAGCAAGCCCCAGTTCGCTGATATAACATCTTCACGAGGCCACCCTCTGATTGGAAAGGCCATCCTCGGTGAAAGGTCACAACTCATCATCCGTCGGTGGCACATTGACGTCATCGAGGCGTTTCATCTCGATGATGTGTGCGGCGCGAGGAACGGCGGCGAGTGGGAGACACAGGAGGTCTTGAAGAGGCTGTTCGCCGTGCTTGTCGTGGCGAGGCGGAGGAGGCTCAGGACTGGGCGGAGGAACTCCATCGCGACAACACCACGCCGAGCGTCGGCCGGATCTAACCCCTTCAGCACACCGGAGCCTGAGGACAGTGGGGATGCCACTGCAGCAATACTCACCCCTCCGAAAACAGTGTCCCGGACTCCACACGGCGCGGAGAGCTTGGCCGGGGGTGCGGCCAACCGCCTCCGTCAGCGCCAGTTGCGACAACACAGTCCTTGATGGGGAAGTTAACATGCTTTTGGTTTTGTGAAGTGGTAGGGTCTTTGTTGATGATTTGCATTGATCCAGTAGAGGAATTCTTCCACTGAGACCTGGCCCTGGGTTGAACCTGTATGAATATTTCTTGTGTGTTCAGATTGACTCTGCATGTTACAATTATAACAAGCCTTATAAAGCTGTAGAAATATTAGAATACAATGTCTGGAAAATATATAATAATTGCTTTGAGAAGTCCATAGTTAGGCATCACACCCTGTTGTTTGTAACCTCAATTCCAAATTTGTAAGAAAGTGGTGGTCAGTTGGTTATTCCGCTGAGGTGGGCATCAGGATGAAAATTCGTATACTGAGAGACCTGTCACTGTACCTAGGTAGGTAGCTGGATACTTGGGTTCCCAAGAGGGTTTCACAATTGCCTTGTCATCATGGATCAGGTTTCACAAGTCTAACTTTCACAAATGTTAACACAACAACACCAAGCCGTCCTTGCCACTTAATGAAAGGAACAGATAAAATATAAGGACAGGCAGACATCAACGCGGTTAAGCCGGCCAACCTCCTCGTCACTTCAAATGGCCGTATTTATTTCAGTCAAAACTCTGCTGCGTTGTTGAAACAGGAATATTCACCTTTTGAACTACCCACAATCTCGTGGATCCTGCTGATCACCAAGTCGAGCTTCCAGGTCGCCGAGAGCCAGCAGGACCAGACTTGCTGCACGAATCCGGGGATGATGTAACAAGTATATGGCTCCTTTTTCAATCACGGCATGCATTGCAAGCATCTATTATTTTTTCCACGTTATCACAGAGTCTGGTTACCTAGGTACCTAGGTACTGATTGCCTCTCAGGATTGAGACGTCCTTTGCCCTTAACTGCTCTCTGCAGCGCCATACTTGAGGCGCCAAACCCAGGGCACGGAAATTCACAACTACTCTGTCGGCGGGCCTACTACATAAGTAACATCCTACCATCAGGTATGGCGGCAGGCGGTATGGCCGGAGCTCGGGGCAGCTCCAGGCCTATCCTCGGCTTGCAGCCGTCTGAACCAACAGGCAGCCATTTCAGCACCCCCTTTCCGCTGTTGCCTGCAGACCAAGATTAAACTTATTCCATCATCAACACAACCCATTCCAGGAGGCAAAACTCTGCAACTTCTTCTGAAGACCCAAGTCATACCAACTCGGTAACCGGCACGTCAAATTTATCTCCATGCATTTCCAAGTCATTTGGTTGTCTCTCCGCTAACCTCAATCCGACAACTGCAGACACCGCAAACCTCCATACCTACTTCACTCGACGCAAAGACACCGACACCAACACCAACCGCTCACCGCGCCGATAGGAGCAAGATGGCATCATCGATGATGTCCGGCCCTTTCGGCCGCTCTGACTCCCGATCTCAGACATCAGCCAAAGCCGGACCCGCCGGTGCTGGGCACCACGTCGGCCCCAACAGCCCGGCGCCCAAGACAACCGCCGACTACCTCCAGGACAAGGACCTCAACTGGTGGCTGAACTTCGCGCGCACCTTCAAGAGTGCCGTCAAGACCCCTCTGCCGGACGACGACGACGACCTATAAGACGAAGAGGCGTACCACACAGAATTGGTCGGGGGATATCACGGACAGCAGGGGGAGAAGAGTTGATGCAAGCGGTGGAATGGTATCGGGTCCTGAAGCCGAAAGAAATCTACGAATTCAGCAGACATTCATTCACTCGGATAGCGGGAGCCCTCCAGCAGAACCTTGAGTGACATCCACCTGGGTAGCTAGGCAGCGTCGCTGCATTTGGTATTTGCTTAAATGCCATGCACTGTCGTATGTAGCGAAAAGATCGGCACGATGACTTCGCACACTACCAATTTGAGGCCCAACATGCATTAAACGACATACAAAACTGAGAGAAAAAATTGAAATTGAAATTTATTCCGTCTGATGAGCTCAATGTTCTTAATTCTCCCGGAAAATAACCCTGTGTCGCAGTCTCTATGCCAAAGCGCCTTCGCTTGATGTGCCCCGTCCTGATCAAAATGCAAGCCATACTTCGTTCAGATGCGATGTCTGGTCAGAAATCCGGCGAGTCCTCATCCTCATACGGCACCACGTATCCTCCGTCCAGAGACCCCTCTCCGCATCCTGAACTTGGGCCTTGCGACGCCACTGGCGCTGGTGGCTCCGGGTATTCCTCCAGGTCGTGTGGGAAAAGCAGTTCGCCCTCGGGCGTCGTCACCATCAGCATCGGCTTGCCCACCTCCTCCGTCCCGGGCACGGCATCCTGCGGGTACGGCAGCAGGACACACGGGTCCCTGATCAGGCCCGATGTCCCAGCCCATGCGATGTACTCTCTGTCGTACTTCCTCCGCTCCTCCGCGACATCACTCAGTCGCTCGTGGCACGAGCATCGGCTTTCGTATCGGAGGTCGGGCCCGAAGCGGTGGTACAGGTAGGACACCTGGCCCTCGATGTATGCTCCTTTCTCTTCAGATGCCTCCCAGAGGCTTTTTCCTCCTTGCTGCTCTGTTTCCATCCCGCAAGATTTCTGGTCTCCATCATCGTCATTTGGACATCCTGTAGTTGGCTGCTGAATGTTAGCATCATTCTCATTGATTTGGTGTGCTCGCCTTGGAGTGGTTGGGTTGATGTACAAACCTCTTGCTTCTCCATGTCGCAATCCTCAGCCCATTCTGGGTCCGATGCTTTGTCCCAGCCCATTTCTTGGTCCAGAATGGCCAGTCGATCTTTCCAGCCCAGCTCCTCGACCGTGGCCTTTTCCTTGCCTTTGGACGTTTCTGCCATCGGTGAGCTGAGGGATGCCGATATAGTTGTGACTAGAGTGATTTGCTTATGAAAAAGAAGAAAATACCGGATGAAGAGGCGGGGTGTTGAGTTGTATCCAAAAGGTGCGTTATTGACTGAAAGTCAAGAAGTCAGTATCAGGTTGGTTATCTTTTTTTTTTTGTTCTTCATGGGCCGTAGTCAGTTTTAGTTGACTGTTTTTTGGATGAAAAAGGAAGCTAGTGGGACTAGTCTTGTACTCTGGCATTTCAGGATGAAGGGCGACTTGTTGTAGATGTTTGAGGCTGGGGAACTTCGCACTTATGTAGCTGGATAGAAGGACATGAAGCTACGCACGCATTATTAGAGGTGTGTGTGTAATGCTGAGCTATTATCTGGATCATCAGAGAAACTCATCACAAATTTTGATTTGGACGCAACGGTCTGCTGACCACTAAAATGTAACTAATTAAGTATTGTTTAGTGTTGTGTCTAGAGCATGCAATCAACCAAGCTATCCATCGATGCCTTGCACTATCTGATGGCCTTGACTAGTCTCATCAATTCACCAAAGGTCTCAATTTCTGTGATGGGATGCTCAGCAGGGTTTGCAAATGGGATTCATGTGCCTTCAAAGTCAGACTGGTTAAACCTCTATCTTGACTAGTGTGAGTCTTTGATTGGTATGCTGTTCCACTGAGTCGCTAACTAAGAATTATATCACTGTGTAAGAAAGATTTGTGAAAACTTGGGTACCTAGATAAACATGCAATGCAACAGACTGGACTTCATATTCAGTAGTAAAGGAAAATGGGAGACTAGGAGAGTGAGATCAGGCAGAGGAGCCGCAATGCCGTCATCTTAGGGGCATTGATGAACGCAGCACCTAGGTTTTCATGAGCATAGGCGTCAGCTGTCGTAGAGATTTGGCTTCATTTCTAATTGCTACAGGCACTAGTTATCCTCAGCTAGAGCTTGCCGTCTCCAACGTCTCCCAGGCCCCGCAGTGAAGAAGAGTCTAACTTGAGTAGACTCAAACTAAAAGGCAGAACCCAGCCCCGACGTACCCAGGGCCAGCAGCTGATATTCAATTCATCCAGCCAAGGGTGCCACATTGGCGGACGTCAATAGTGCGCGTGGCTACCAAAACCCGAACCTGAGCTCACGGTCCTCCTCCTCCTCCTCCTCCTCACTCGCCGTCGCAGCTTCGGTGTCGGTCGTACGGTCCCCCCTGTGGCTCCACGTCTCCACCTGCCGGGTGAGATCACGAATCACCTTGGCATCCGGACGCGGGCGGTAGCGGCTGATGCTCCCGTCCTCGCTGTCCGGGATGTTCTCAAACGCCTTGTAGACACACCCGATGTCGCCCGGCACCCGGCAGACGTAGTAGCCCCAGGCTCGGGGGTAGCGGAGGGCCTTCACGTGGCCGTCCCACTTGGCGGCGTCCCCGGGCCGCACGCCGCCGAGGTCCTTCCAGGACGTGAGCACCACGCAGTGGCCCACGCCGGGCACCTCCCTGGCCGAGATGGAAAAGTCTGTGAAGCACTTGTTGCAGCCCTTCATCATGATGCTGCCGTAGATTTCTTCGGGGTCTGGGCTGCAGGTCTTGCAGGGCTGCTTGTGGATGAGGGCGCAGCCCTTCACGGGCGACATGAGACCACGGCCCGGTATAGTCAGTGGGTTGTTCGAGTAGCAGCGTGGTAGGTGGCGATGCTCGCCTGGCATGAAACACTTGGTCGGCTGGACAGACTGCTTGAGCGTGGTGAGTCTTGGAATATGATCGGCCCACTCCTGATGGGAGCACAGCCGAGGAGTTTGGCAGAACAAGGCTGCTGGTCCTTGGGTCTGAGATACCATTTCCATGAGGGAGCGCTCCGTCAGCTCTCCTTCGTGGAAGGGGTGCATATAGACCTCGGTT
Source organism: Diaporthe aspalathi (assembly GCA_001447215.1). NCBI lineage: Eukaryota > Fungi > Ascomycota > Sordariomycetes > Diaporthales > Diaporthaceae > Diaporthe > Diaporthe aspalathi. The sequence continues at coordinate 10,060 of LJJS01000808.1, forward strand.
CGGAGGAGCAAACATCCGTTCACCATCCGTGGGATGACACGGAGGGCGAGCTTGATGTGCCGAGTCGTCTTCTTTCCGACCATGGATGCCCAGGAAAGGTACTCTTGGAAGACCCTCGGATCCTCGAAGTATTTCCTTCCGATCATCTTGACTAGACCAGGCGTAATGTTGTTGGGCAGGGCGGAGTCCACTGTACGCCGCCGGACGCATCGATAGTGAGAGGAGTACAACGCCCAGACCTGCGGTGGTCGGTGAAGCGTGAGGCAACGGCAGCAGGCAAAGGAGTTCTTCCGCTCAGGCTCGATGAGGAGGAGGAATTTCCAGAGATTCTCTTTTGGCATCTTGAAAGACCGGGTGCCCAAGGCCAGGTACGTGGTTCTGCACGCCAGCGCGAGGCAGGCCGCCGGTTCAATGGGTAAGTGACCCGCGACTATCAGCAGGAGCTCAGCTGGCATGCTCAAGACTGGGAAGCGCGGGTAGATGGGGAAGTCGTCCTGATTCATTGGGTTGCGGTACTTCGCGAGAGTCCGCCATGGGTTGTGCATGATCAGCTGGGTTGCGAGGCCCTCGTTATCTCCGAGTGTACCTCCCGAGACTTGGGTGTCGCCATTGTCTTCTGAATCCGCATCGTCGTTACTCAGCTCGAAATCTCCAGAGACACTGAAGTCATCGATATCGTCGACATCTGTGGGATCCCCGGAGTCAACAGTGCTCGTAGAAGCATTGTCAATCGCCTCGCTCGGCTCCCCGTGATCGTCGTCGAGATAGTTGAACTGATCATCGTAGAGAGCCTCTCCGTTGTGCTCTCTACTAGTATCGTGTCCATCATCACCCTCGTATCCATCATTGAAAGATTGAGGGAATTGCCCTGGCAGGCCGGGAAGGATTTCATTCGTGGCGAATGACTGGACTGAAGACGACTGGGAGAAAACATTGAAGGTAAGTAGGTGAAGCAAGGTTTTGGATAGCTTAGCTGGAAAGGGCTCTGAGACTTACCACAACCCCGGTCACAGGATAATGGGACGTCGCCTCATTGGTGTTATTCTCGCGGGTACCAGACAGCTGGCCGTTATCACGCATGGTGCTCGTGGCGAAGTCGGTGTTGTTCATTTGGGGGGTTGTGAAGTCGTCGTCGCTAAGGTCCGAGTCGTGACCGAAGGAACAAGCCCTAGAAACGGCCTTGATCAGATCGTCCATCGCCATCTTGCACAGATCACTGACGATGCTGCTGACGAGGTTGAAGGTACCCCAGTTGCAGAGGCAGGTGTTGAGTGGAAGGGGAACTGGTCGATGTGGGAGGTTTTCGCCATGAGAGGGAAGTCTTTAAATATTGGAGGGTTGAAAGTTAACAGGAGGGGTAACTGGGTCAGTGTTACCGTAGACCGGGCGGGCACTTCACCATTTGCACTCAAGGTCAGGTTAAGAGACCAACTTGTTTGAATGGGAGGTGAATGCTACAAACGCCTGAAATCTGCAGTAGAGCTCTTGGGTAACGAAGGAAACGGAGTGAACGGGAACCAGAAAGCAGTAGACTACCGTACTGCTGCCTTCACTCAGATGTTGGGCTCCATCAAACACAGACATTAAGCCACGTTTAGCATCATAATGCTCAACAAGACTTGCATATGCCGCATACCTCTCGACCAGATCATATCACAACAACATCCTCCTTCAACAGGTTTCTCAGCCTCAATAACCGCTCAAGTGTGAGCTGATATGGTTTGGGCAACCCGACTTGTTCCCACGACTCGCCATCCATCAGCTTCACAAGTCCAGGAGCAGCAGTGAACGTCCTGGCCATCCCGTGTCCATTATGACCAGCACATATCCACTGCCCAGGAAGTCCCGGCAGCTCCCCAATCAGAGGGACACCGTCCGTCGTGATGCCGAGAATCCCGCTCCAGCTGTAATCGTACAGCGTACCCGGCCCGGGCACCTCCGCAGCCCAGCCCTCGAGCTGGTCCTCGGCGAGCTCCTTGACCGCTGCAGTTATCGCCGGAGACTCGGAGAGGCCATCGTCGGTCCTTCGCTCGGGGTGCCTCTTCACCCACTCCCTGAACTTCCTCTGCCCCGGGTTCGAGCCCCCAAACATTATGACGCCGTCAGATGTCGGCCGCGGGTTGACGCTGAAGAGGGCGCCGTCCGGCAGCAGCACCCCGTACGAGTTCCTCAGTGCCCTTGACCCGGCGAACCCCGCCGGCGGGACGACCTTGTTGCATATATGCGGCGTGGGCACGAGCAGGCCCAGCAGCGACGGCTCAACCGCCGCGCCGTACGCGTTGGTGGCGTGCACCACCCGCGAGCACTCGATCGTGCCCCTATCGGATTGCACGACCCACGTCTCAGGCTTGCTGCTCTCTACCACTTTCCGGACAGTGGTGTAGGTTTGCAAGTTGAAGCGCGGCTCCTGTGCGATATTGCCCCGCATAATGTGAGCGACCAGCTTCCACGGCTGGAGGGTCGACGCGGGCCAGGCGAAGCAAGCCTGGGCTCCCTTGAGGCGAGAGATATCTCTGGCCTCGGCGGGGTCGAGGGTCACCCTGATGTGATCGACTTTCCCGCCTGCCGCTTTGTATCGCTCGAACACGTCCTTTGCCAGTGTTGCAATTTCCGGTGTCATGGCGACGTCGAGGGTATGGCCTACCCAGAGATCACAGTCCACCTCGTTGTCGCGGACATATTGCACTAGATTCTCCCATGTCTCTTGTTCATTTCGTAGTATCTGTTCAATAATGTCAGCTGCTTGATTCTGGGTATGCTCCGCTGATTATCGTTACCTGTAGGGCTTGTTCAGGGCCAAAGGCCTTCTCGTATTTGGCGAAACCTCGCCCTAGAAAGCTTGGATGAGTTCTTCTCTGGGAAAGAGATGAGGATCGCCTTTACTTACATTGATCAGGCTTGCAGTGGCCGGCATTCCTTCCAGTTGCACCGCTACAGAACTCGCGGGCCTCGAGGACGACGACGCTCTTCTCAGGCCACGTCTCTAAACAGTGTTTGGCAACCAAAGTCCCGGTGATCTGCAAGTGTTAGAAGGCCTTTAACACAACAGCATCCCTGGGATCTGTATTTCTGGGGTGCTCTTTGTGGGCACGGACGAACTCACGCCAGATCCAATGACGACGATGTCTGCGAAGGAGGGTAGGTCGGGTGTTGATCTATAGTCCAGCAACGGATCGCACCGGACTCCCTGCAGCCAGTACGAGAGAGACTGGCCGGTCTGCTTTGGGAAACCAGTCCGGTTGCCGTCGGCGTCTGGAAACGCATGGTCGCTCACGTTGAGGACTGCGGTGGAGTCCGCGGTTGTCACTCCGCTGGCCGAGGCCGACTCAACTTGTCTCATGACAGCAGAAACGAGTTGGGCGATTCACCAGGTGAACTCGCCAGGGAGATTGTTACCGCGACGAAGAGGTCAAAGAGTTGGAGCTTGTAGCGGGCGAGGGATGTGCGTGCGGGCAGCTCCAGTGGGCGAATATGACTGCCGGTGCTATCTCTGCCCCTATTATGACGCGAGAATCGCCGTTCCGGGTATCGGACTTAACCGCAGCATTGCACACCACGGGCTCGCTGCTATCATTATCAACACACCACATTTCTTCAACCTGAGGACGAGCAAACGGCATGCTTATGTCTACAGCTCAAGAGCCCGATCCCTGCCCTCATTCTGACTGTGTCTAGAACCTCGCTCGATTCCCTGGACCGCCTCCGGATTCTGACAAACAAGCATGCCACTTATTTTATTCTAAATTTTCTTTCATTGCTACTCCAACGTAATAATGCCCCCCGGCGAAACATATTGAGCAACCATTCTCTGAACTAATTACTGAGAATTCTCAACATCAAACTTAAACTCTGTAAAACATGGCGCAGTTGTTGTTAGAATCATTGCCGTTAGCTTCATCTGTGCTAATTGCACTAATTGCACGGAAAGCTCCCCAGGCCCCAGGCTTAACGCCAGGTCTGGCACAAGGCACACCTGAAGCAGCGTGGCTGTCGGCTTCATGGATTTGATATTGAAGTGCTTAAAAAGAAACTGTTTCTGGGGAGCCTTGGAAAGCGGGCAGCAGGTCTTCCAAGCTGCAGAGTGGTTTCAAACACACGTCAGGACGAGTCTTCATATTACACAGGCTTTAATAGACATTCATGATTCAACAAAACGCTTAATACGACTACCACTGAACCTGGTCTCTTAGCACCTTCTGAACTTGTAGTTCAGCGTCTCGGTATCAACGTCGAACGAGCTTCCGTCACCGACGATCGCGACCCTGAAATTGACGTTCAGGATGCCGGGGTTTCCATCCGCGCCGATGCACTGGGACCAGAGCGAGTTGGTCACGTTGGCCTTGACCGTGTAGTTGTTGTTTGTGATCTTGTTCTTGCCCCCTGTGTTGTCGATGGACCCCTGCAGGGTAAGCTGCGGAAGAGTAGACCCGTCAGCATGATAATTCAACTTCAGAATGTCCCAAGGAGCATGGGTGGGTGTGTATATATGTGTGTGTGTGTTGGCTGGGTTTCTCAAGACTCACCGTGTCGGCGGCATCATCGCTCCAGAAGACCTGCCAGTAGTAGTTGACCTTGGAGTCCGGGGCCAGGACCAGCTTGCCCGTGATGTCGGCCTCGGCCAGACTGACCTGCCACCCGGGGCTCAGGCCGGCGCCCTGGAAGTGGAGCTCGCAGTTCTCGGTCGTGGGCGTGCCGGCGGTGATGGTGTCGGCCTCGAACTGCGAGAACTTGTACGTCTGCGAGACCCAGCCGCCCGACCGCGTCACCGAGTTGGAGCCCTGGGTGCAGCCGTTGCCCGAGTACCGGAACTGCGTCACGGTGCCCACGGAGGCGGGAAGCTCGCGGGCGCTGAGGACCGCGTGGGGGAAGGGGGAGGACAGGGCGGTGAGAGGGAGGAGGGTCGTTGCGAGGAGTTTGGACAGCATTTCCGGGGGACTTGTTCTTGCGTGCAGCTGACGGACGATAAGTTGGGTAGTTTGAGAAAATTTTGTCAGGAGGATATGGTGATTTCGGTGTTGGATTTCGGGGATATCCTCGTCTGGGTTGTCTAACAACGTCCAGGGGACACGAGGCATGATCTGAGAAGTACAGTCTCTTCTTTATAGACGAAGAATTGCGAGACTGGGTCCGGGAATCACATGGCTCCACTCTCCAGAAGTTGTCGCCACAGTTGCGATAGTCTGCGAAGCCGTCGAGCTTGGGTTGTATTTATCCAAATTGCTACCCGCAACTCCGGCGCTCTGGGACCCAAGCTATTCCAGTCCAGACCGCAGCCTATTGTTGGCGCCCCGGTTCACCCGCATTCTTCCAGGGTGGGCCGGCTGGCACCGGTTCAACCTTAATTGATTTAAGCTACCCACTGGCAGCTTCTCTCAGGGTCCACGGCGCCAAAGGGTCCTCATTTGGGATAGATGAAGGGGTGGCTGACTGCGGCAACATCGTGCATCCGCATCGGGAAGCTGTCCCTGGCGCTCAGCAAATGGACCGGCCTCGCCACCTGGGACTCTCTCCGGCCCAGATCTAGAGCACAGTTCGGCAGGGTCCTGGCTGCTGAGAAGGGGGAGCGGGCTCGTGTTTTATTTCATCTGGCCTGAGGCTGGTGTCTGGCGATCCAGACCAGTCTTCCAGTCTTCTCCGGCGGACAAACTCCGCATCTTTAATGATGGTAAACATTGCGATGTCACCCTGGCCGCTCCAGCATCCTTGGCGTGCTAGTTTGGCTCCGCGTTAATTGTGATAACGTCCAAACTAATCCGTCGAATCGCAACTGGGAGGCCGACGCCGCTTCAGCTGGTCGAAATAACTTACTGAATACAGACCGATCATACTTCTCGCCGTCAACCAACATCATATCCCCACTAACGGGCTCATTGCCCACTTTGAGAGGTAACTACTGCCGATGTTCTGCAGTGTAGCATCAGCTAAATACCACCTCAGCCGCCACTTGAACGGGACCGGAACCACGCACCTCTCCTTGCTGAAAATGATCAGCTGAAAACCTCTTCTGTCTTCTGCCCGCGTGGGCGTTCCTCAACGAGCACCGCAAGGACTTGGTGTGCGGCACTCCTGAACAAAATAGAAACACGCAACTGCTCACTTGCTCCAGTAGGCAGTCGATGAATGGTTCTGAGCCCAGATCGCCTTACGATTTGAATGCCAGACACTTGACAATTGTGACGCATCAAGGCTAGTTAGCGGCTGAGCAAGCCTGAGGGCTGTGCAATCTTAGATCTAGGCCACCAGGCTGGCCCGGAGGTGTGGCAACCTTCTTGTTGCTTGAACACAAAAGACCACTACACGGGCTAAAGCACCCCGAGCGTAGAGACGAAAGGCGTGGTCTTGAGAGTGGTTCACCACACAAAGAAACGGATAATTTTCAGATCCAAGCACGGAAATCTACGAGCCTAGAAAGTCGCTTTGCCTTCCAACATGTGCCCCGGAGCGTCCAGAGTCGCAAGGGAATTCAGTTGAGACATTGATCAATATCTAAACCGGTCATTCTGCTCGGTCCAGCTTTGCGTACATCTCATACTATGAAAAGGTAACTAGGGTACTCCTCTGCCATCTTCCTGTGAGCTGGAGCCACACACATTCTCAGAGCCGCATGTCTCGAGTATGTTCTGCTCCAATGACCTCAAAAGGTCGCAAGGCACTATTCGCATGCTTTGCCACCGGGCAGATATTCTCCGGCGTGTTCTCCTCCTAAACACATTCCAAAAAAAAAAAAAAAAAGGCCATGACAACCTTTCCTCACCTCTCTTCCCCTTTCTCAGATTTCCCACTTGATGTCTTCCAAAGCAAGGCCGGAGAGCATGTCGGCATCAATGCTGCCTTGCTGTGGCTTGTTTCTGGAAATCCAGTCGTCAAGCGCCTGCAAGAACCAAGTGGTCTGGGAGGTTGGCACCCCTCCCTCCACTTGGCCATCGTCCTCGAGGCCGCTGTCCTCGACGCGGCCCCGCGTGCCCTTATCCTCGTCGTCAGAGGAATCATGATGCTCCCTGTTCTGTAGCTGCACGTGGAGATGCTGGGTAGGATTGGTCGAAACAGGGCTGTTCCCTTTGCCTGATGCATCGAAGGTGTTGAGGTTTGCCAGGTATCGCGCTCGCGCGGCCTCGAAATGGCCGATGAGTGATCGCAGGGTGGATTGATGGGGCACATAGAAATCAGGAAGGCTGTCGCGGGCCATATTGATACCCTGGGTTATAACGCAGTCAGCATGGGTTCTTCAAATAACTACACACAAAATACCCCCCTGACGGACAGAACAAACGTACACTGGCAAGCACAGGATGCTTGTCCGGAGACTCAAGAGCATCCGTGACCACGCGAAAATGCTCCGAAAAGCTGACCGAGCGCTCGCCCCACTGCGGGAAGGTGTCGACCTCCCCCGGCCCGATCGTCCTGACGAGCCTGTTGGTGAGCCACCTGATCGTCTTGGTCCGCACATACCTCCGGCCCACGGAGGCCCAGAACTGCTCGGCGCCGGCGCCAGCGCCGGCGCCGGCCCCGTAGTAGGCGTCCCTGGCGTGGAGCACGTTGAGCATGACCTCGCGCGCAAAGGCCCGCAGCAGCTTGCCGGCGTTGTCGGACAGCAGGACCTGGCCCTTGCGCGCCAGGTGCACCTGGATCGCCTCCAGCGCCGCGACCAGGTCGGCCATGTCCGCCTCGGTGAAGCCGGCCCGCGCGGGGTCGAAGGCCAGGCCGGGGACGGGCTCGTTCAGGGCCCGGGCCACGATGTCCTTGTTCAGGCGCTGGATTTGCTCCGTGTTGCCATCGTCGCCCAGGGCGGCGGGGGAGGCGCCCGCCAGGCGGCGGATCTCGAAGCTGCCATTGGCGATGGCATTCTGGATGCGGAGCATGCGGTTCCGGCTGGTAGCGGAGGTCAGCCTGCGACTGACGTCCGTGATGCGGTTGGTTCCCAAGCTGCGGTTGGGAAACAGATCCCTGGCGCGTACGTCTGCCCGGTGGCTGTCCCTGATAACGATACGGAATGACTTCTGGACCTTGGAGCCTGAGCGATGCTTGAGAATGTCGTCGACTTCTTGTTTCTTTTCTCCATTGCCTAGGCTGCGGCGAGAACGAAGCGGGCTCCTGGGGGACACGGCTGAGGTGTCGCCAGTGGAAGGCGCAGCGGGCGTGTCGTATTGAATGTCCATGGCGTCATCAACCATGATTGTGTCTTCGGCCATGTTGAACCGTGTCAGATGAAGATTGGTTTTGAGTAAGTCTGACCTGGTATCAGATGAAGGCAGGATGGTTGGTGCTGTCGACTGATGGTCGGCGTCAAGCGGAAAGGGTGATTTCGCTAGCTCAGCGATGCAAGCGCAAGTGCCTGACGAAGAGTCAAGATGTGTTGAAGAACCACCAAGTCGGGCTGGTGGACTTTCGCCTGGCTGAATTGGCTATCAGTGCGAGTGACTTTCATGAAAAGAATTTGACAAGTGATGTAGGTGAGGTTAAAAGTTGATGGGCTGGTACTGGACCCAGCCAAGTCTGACCTTCTCAAAACTTGACTAACTCAAACAACTAGAATTTGACTTTCAAGAGCAGTAACCAAACCAGAAGTAGCCTGCCGCTGCTATTTACGAATTACTTAACTTGCAAAGACTGGCTTTTTCTTGACCATACCTAGGCAGGTTGCCATCGAGTTAAGGAGCGTTGCACGGGCAGTGAGAATCATCGAGTCTACCGAAAGAAGAAGATGAAGCAAGCCCTGATGGCCGTGGATCTTGAAACTAAATACTTCCTCCCCATAGTGGGCTGTCACATAATTACAGAGATCGACAAAGTCTGTAGCTGCCTCTGTCCACAATCGTTTGTCATTCCCGTTGTTTGAGAGAAACCAGTCAGTCGCCTTAATTGCTTTATCAGAGCTTCATCTAGGAGGTGCCCAACTCTGCCTCCCAGTAGCAGTGCGCCCCAGGCTACTTCGTCCGGAGATGCGAACTTTCCATCCCATCAAATTTACTGGCATTTCAGGAAGGCTGGCTGCCCTTCCGTCCGGTGTTGGTCTTCGCCAGTCCGACAGTCCCGGTCCTGTCACTTCCAACATTGCTGCCCCGCAGTTCTCATCTTGTGCAGTTCGAAAGACCGTGTCACGAGATAGCGCAACGCTGAGTAAAGAGACTTGCATCGTAGGAGTTTAAGAGTCACCAGGGAATCTTGAACAGCGCAGCGTCCGCAGACAGCGTCGCCCGCTCTGCCAATTCGGTTGCAGGCACTTGATACTCACGAGTCTGTGTTGAGGGGACGTAGATTGCATTCATAAGGCTTAATATATACATACCAAAAAAGAAGTGTCTGTCCAAAAATTACCTCCTCCGCAAAAACAAAAAGCCGTCAAACCCTCCCCCGAAAGGCTCAACTCAGACGCGCGGCCTCGCGACCGAGGCCGTCGCGTTGCCCGCGCCGCCCCTCGAGGCGGCCGCCTCGTAGAGGGCCTGGATGTCGGCCTGCCACTGGGCGACGTCGACGCGCTCGAGGCGGCGGTCGTAGGTGACGAGGCCGTTGACCTCGCCCTCGACGTCGGTGGTCTGCGTCCACACGCCGGCGCTGCAGGCGAAGAGCTCGATCTGCTGCCTGTACTCCTCGAAGATGACGTGGGCGCGGTAGTTGTAGGCCTCGAGGTCGATGTTGACCTCGTAGGTCTGGTTGATGGTGTCGATCGCCTGCTGCACGTTCCAGAGGCTGTGGGGCGGGGGGTGGGCATGTCAGCTTTCGCTTCCTCGTGACAGGTTCCCCATGTGTTTGAGAGAGTCTGGCAGGTGGTGGAGAATGGGGAGGGGCCGAGGAACTTACTTCTCGATGGAGACGTTGTGACCGATGCCTCCGAACTCGCCCTGGATGCCGATGCGGTTGCTGTCGTAAGGCGCAGACTGGATCGAGTAGAATGGCGCGCCGCACTGAGGGCTCGCGTACTTGTGGTTGTCGGAGAAGTCGCCCGCGCCGTGGTCGTACCATCCCGATGTTGCGTCGATGAGCCTGCTGCCGTCGATGGAGTTGATGCGGTCGGCAATGGCGTACTCAGGGTACGGTGGCGTCCTGATCTGGCCCCAGCCTTCGTTGTAGATGACCTGGACGCATCGTTAATTCCATGGATGCATGATGGCTCTGTCTTCACACTTCAACTTACCCAGGTCACGATGGAGGTGTAACTCAGATGCTCGTTGATCAGGATGTCGAGCTGACGCTCAAACTCTGCCTGCTGGTCGGCGTTGGGAAGCGGCACACGCGGCGACATGGACGGCATGTCCTGGATGACCATGAGGCCGAGCGAGTCTGTGGCGTAGTAGAACAGGTCGGGCTCGACTTTGATCTGATGGGAGGTGGGTTGTCAGCGACCTTCTCATCCGTCTTTCCACACCACCAAGCCAAGTACCTAGGTAGGTAACAGCCTCACAGGTGTTCTAACTCACGTGCTTGCGGACGGCGTTGAAACCAAGCTTCTTCAGCTCCTGCAGGTCGAAGATCAGGGCCTCGTAGTTGGGCGCCAGGTGGATGCCGTCGGGCCAGTAGCCCTGGTCCAGCGTCGCCCATTGGAAGATCCACTCGCCGTTGAGCAGCGGGCGCTGGACGCCGTCGACGACGCCGCGGCCGACGGTGCGGAAGCCGGTGTAGCTCGACACGGTGTCGTCGCCCAGGGTCACGGTCAGGTTGTACAGCGTGGGCGAGTCCGGGCTCCAGGGCTCGACTCCCGCGACGGAGAAGTCGAAGGGCGCGCCGCTGGTGCCGCTGCCCGTCGCGAGCACGCTGCCGTCCTGGCCCAGCACCGTGACCTCGACCGGCTCGCCCGTGCCGTTGCTCGAGCTGTGCACGTTGACGGTGGTGGACCCGTCGGCGGCGGCCCTGACGTCCAGCTGCGTGATGCGCGTCGCGGGGGCGCTCTCGAGCCACACCGTCTGCCAGATGCCGCTGCAGGGCCTGTAGAAGATGTGCTCCGGCCGCTTGGTCTGCTTGCCGATGGGGATGACATAGCCGTCCAGGTCTGTCGGGTCGAAGACAAACACCTTGCTGTGCGGTTTCAATGGTGTGTCAGCTCGGTTCTCCTTGTTTTTCTTTTCTTTACTTTTTCTTTTGCTTTTTTTACCCTCCTTCTTCTTTTTGGAGGGGCCATTTCTCGTGACACCGGAACTTGGTCCCGGCCCTCCATATATTTAGCCGGAACGCGGGCACACAAAATGATGGTCACTTACAGCTCATTGGTCCCGTTGGAGGTCAGATACGACGTCACGTCGATGGTATTCCTGAAGTACCCGCCGCGGTGGAATCCCACCTCCTGGCCGTTGACGTACACGGTCGCCTCGTAGTCGACAGCCTCGAAGTTCAGCAGCACGCTGCGGACGGCGTCCCAGCCGGACGGGACCTGGAACGTGGTGGCGAACCACATGGCCGACGTGTCGAGCACCTGCAGGCCCGAGATGGCGCCCTCGATGCAGCTCGGGATCAGCGTCTCGTACTGCAGCGGCGCGCAGGGCACGTCGCCGGGGCTGCTGGCGTTGCCCGCCGACTGGTACGTCCAGATGCCGTTGAGGGACACCCAGCTGTCGCGCCTGAGCTGCGGCCGCGGGTGCTCCGGCCACGGGTTCAGCCCGACCTGGGCCGTCCACGGCGTGTCGAGCGGCGGCGTCTGGAGCTGGTACGGCACCGGCGTCGACGGCGTGCCCGTGCAGCTGCCGTTGCCGAAGGGCGGGCTCTGCGCGGCCACGGCCAACGGCCAGAGGAGTTGGAGGACTCGGGAATGCATAATTACTTCAGGGTGGGGGGGG
>LJJS01000808.1:21837-38023 GCA_001447215.1 Diaporthe aspalathi
GCTGGCTCGGCGGAACACAACTGGTCTTTTGCCCCAATGCACAGCCAGGCCAGATCAGGGCCTATACGGAATGTCGTCCTGGGGGGCTGGCCTTTCACACGGCGATACACTGTCAACAACCGCGTCTAGCAAAGAGAGGAATAGCAGCAACGCGACAGGTACGTCAGACGAAAGAACACGAGGAGCCTGTGGCCGGTCTGGACAAGCTCGAGGAGGTAGCGGGTCGGCCGGGCAGTTTATAACTTATTATATGGAGACTATATCTCGTGCCGAGCCATGGTGGCGGGTGCGCAACCGTGATGGAGCTCGCGCCGGCCCCGGCTCCCGGGGACCGAGGAGTGTGTTTACATTAGGGGATGCACATTGACATATCGCATTCTGCAATGTCAGGATTACACTGCGGTGTGTGTGTGTGTGTGTGAGAGAGAGAGGGGCTGGGCCGCCACGCCCCTTGTGCTGCCAGTCTGACCGCTGCGCCTGACTCCCAGGATGGGCCCCGCGTGCGGGAAACCAAGGGCAGCTTGGGAAGCTTGGGACCTTGGCTGGGATCATCGTGACAAGCAGGGGGGGCGCGAGAAGCTTTGCGCTGGTAGATTGCGCCCAGAGGGGGCCAGAAAGGCTGTCCGCCCTTGGCCGCAATGCGCGCATGGTCGGACTGCATCACGCTGGCATGACGACTGCGACCCTGCGACGACGAGCTGAGCAGCGGCAGGCGGCAAATCACCGCCGGAGAAATCGCCGTGGGGTTCCTAAAATGGCGCCTCCTGTTAGCACATACTTATATGCGCACGGCCTGCATATGAGGGGGCCTTGCTGGACGACGACGTTAGAGATGTCTCGACCTGAATGGGAGTAACATGAGGAGCATCCCCTCGCCGAGACCCTTCGATCTTGCTGCTGGCTCCAAGATGGGCGTTGCTGTTTTCCTGATCCGGAATGGCTGACGACTAGTAAGCACGGTACTTGCGGACAAACATGAGCGGTGGGCAGCCAGGCAGCACGGCCAAGTTTCTCAATTTGCTGAGGGCTCCAATCAGGCACCCCGAGACAGCGAAGTTGGAGGCATACGGACAAGTCAGCAGGGCAGGATCCTTCCAGGCACGATGGACAGGAAGTCTTGGTCTAGTGATTACCTGCAGTGACGCTGCATCCGGTGATGTGGGTTAGGTAGAATGCTGATCACCTCGTGTGGGTGCGACATCGTTGCAGGGGGAACAACCGATCCGACGAACGCCCTTGGCGAGGCTGGTCCAAAGTGAGCACAATCGGATGATGGCAGGGTGGCCGCTGTTCTTGGGGTTCATTCTCCTTGCATGTGCATAACCGAGGAAACAAGGTTTGGAGGGAGAGGGAATAGGGAATAACAAGAGCATTATACTTCCCAGTCTGTCCTGCGTCTGCCGGCGTGTAGTATAGGCAAGTCCTCGTTTTGCTTATATGGATGCACATATTATCCCAAGTCGTCCCGGGTCTCACCAGCCACACACAACCTCATTCCATCGACAACAAGTTCACTCCATCCATCCATCCATCTCGCCCAACCCATCCCCCCACCACCCGGCTTCCCGCCAATAATCTGGGGTAGCCCCAGCGTAAGACACGGGTAACTCCCGGGCCTGACCCAGACGCCAAGGGGATGGAGCCACAAACGGCCCATAGAAGATGCGGGAGATCCCTGCTACCGTCACCCTTGGCCGAGCTTGTGCGGTAGTATGATATAATATGGCCTATCTCATCTCCCATCGGCCTGAATCGTCCCCTCGAGCGGTCTGACACAAGACGCAGTGCAGTCCCTTGGCCTTGGACGACAGGAGATAGTGCTCAGAGTATTGGATATCTGTGGGACGAGGCGAGCCGGTAACACATAGTATGCAGGAGGAGCCCACATCATTTTCCAAAATCCGCTAGACAGACAACAACGTGCATGGATGATGTCAATGTATAATGGCCGACTCATGCAGTCATCCTCGTAGGGTTCTGGGGTCAGGGATGCCGCCAAGAAATGATGTGCTGCTGTGCTGCAACGTTCCGCACCATTACAGGCCAATTCTCATGGCGCGGTTCCTTTGCGACCACTCAGGCAGTGTGCGGGGTGACATTGTTCTTTCGTGTTTCCTGAGATTAAGGGGAGACAGACACGCACGCTGCTACGGTGCGTCTTGCGGATGTTGCGTTCAAGTTGACGGCCAATAAAGAAACAAATAGTCCTGTCGAGCTCCTGAAGTCCTGCATCGCAAGGCCGCCCGTGACTATGCGGACAAGATTTCCGAAATTAAATGCAACACCAATTTGCTCTCAAGACCAGGTCAACAGGACAGTCTCCAAGCAGAAGTGGCCTGCGAATCATGCACCTCTACCCCAAACATAGGTCGTCCCAAGATTCACCTGCATTCAGAGTTCTGCACGTTTTCTATATTTAAGCCCCCCCTGAGCAAAGTTGGGTGTGATGGATTATCCGTGCCATCTATCCGAGCCGACACCTTAAACTCTCATTATGGTTGTCAACCTCGGCCTCTTGCAGGAAGTGTCCTCCAACCCTCACCGGAATTCCAAGCTTGGTCGTCTGATGGCCAAGGCCACAGCAGGTCGTCTGATTACACAATAAATCCCCTTGGCCCTAAGTAATTCCCCGGCACCCACACTGCCCCGCAAGCTTTTCCGTGGCGCCGCCCCAAGCACCTAAAGCTAGCTCCCTGCCGAGCATCCCGAGGCGTGGCGCTCGCCCTCTGCCGGCATAAGACGAGAGAAACAATGGCTGGCTAGCCCTTAGTTTCCCGCTCACCGTTTTGTGCCACAATCCGGACGCGGGGGGAGAAACACGCGCTACCGGAGAGGCACGTCCGAGCGAGCGCGTGTGCGACATTTCCAAGACCCGCGCAGGCGGCCACCTGACTTCCCCACCTGCAAGTGCAACAAGTCCCGTGGTGTTGCAGCACTAACAAGATGGTGAACTGGTTCATCTGAAGAAATCTCGGGCAGGGTTCGCGGATCGATCGACAGGTGGCTTGTCTCATCGCGGGGTGAAGGGACCCGAGGCGCACTCTTGTCTCAGTGCCCAATGGCCGAGTTCGCACGCCGTTGATATCGGAGTCGTGGCTGAGAGAGAAGGCGAGTTTCCCGAACCAGATGGGTAATTCTCAAATTGGTTGGAGCACTGCCGATGATGATAATGATGCCGTTACATCGGGACGCATGCCTGAGACACCGCTAAGTATCGCCGGCGCCGGCGTGACGGCCGCGGCTGAGGAGACGCTGCCGGGGCAGTGCAGGTTCTATACGGGCATTTCTTTCTACCGTCTGTCTATCTACCAGTCTATTCTATCCCAAACTCTTGGCTCAGTATACCATTGATGCCATAGGCACAAGAGAACATCTTCAAGCCCTCACGCCCACAAGCCTCAGGACGGCCGGCGTCTCCTCCGGCTCGAAGAACGGGCGCGTCCGGTTCGCCTGGTCCGGCGACCCGTCCGGCCGGCGAGGCACCGCGTTCTGGTCGCCGCGGTCGACAGGAACCACGTTTTGTTGCTGAGAGAACATCCAAGGTCAGCTTGAGAGTCACACACTCATTCCTCCCTCCCCCTCCCCCCACCGCGCCCCCGTGCTGCACCACACCACGACACCCCCTTTTTTCTTGTTTTGGAACCTCGGGGTATGAGACTTACCGGCCAGTGCGTCGTGCCCTTGCGCGCCCTGAACACCTCCAGCTTCCGCGCGAGCCCGGCCTCGTCCGCGAGCGCGCGCGGGCAGTAGCACACGTAGCTGGCGAAGCGCACCTGGCGGCCCACGGGGCTCGCGTTCCAGTGGATGAGGCGCGAGTCCCACAGGACGAGGTCGCCCTCGCCCGCGCACACCTTGACCTCCTCGCAGCCCCGGGCCCGGTACCACGCCGCGTCGCCCGCCGTGAAGTTGTACCCGTTCTCCGTCTCGCCCGAGTCCTGCTCCGGGCGGAACCCGCCCGTCGCCCCGAAGAACTCGTCGTGCAGGAGGTGCGAGCCCCTGAGCACGCAGAGCCCGCCGTCCTGCGGCCCGTTGGGCGCGAGGTTGGCTATGCCTTGGTACAGCTCGAAGCGGTCGTACTTCCGGGGGTTCTGGTCCATGTCTTTTTTTGCGGGTTGCGGTAGCTCTTGTCAGTTTCGTTCTCCCGGCATGGTGTGTGGTGTTCCTTTGGGTGTGGGGGGGCTCTTACGAGGCCAGGCCCTTGTTGGCTGGATGTCCGTCCTGCCCGTTTCCTCGTTGATGGGCAAGGTGATATTGATCCCGTCGAAGCTGGCGATCAGGTCATCGGTGCCCCAGAGCTGGGCGAAAGCCTCCAAGATGTTGGGTTGGCTTGAGTCTGGTGGTCAGTCACCTAGCTCCCAAGCGGGCCACTCCCCCCACTTACGACCTAATCTTCCACACAAATGCCTCATGGGCGATGGAGTACCGGCTGTAGAGTCCTCCCCTGTGCTGTCCGTCAGCATGAAATTCATACGCCGTCCTACAGGTGTTTCTCGAGGTCTCGTCTCACGTCACGCTGTAAGGGAGATGTTCCGCGGTCCATGTTGACCGGTCATCTCGCTTGAATCCATGAGGAAACCTCTCGAGCCAACTGAGAGCTTGCTCTCGGAATTCAGCACAGTCCTCGGCGGATATCCTATTCGGGAACACGACAAAGCCGTCCTTTTCCAGCCGGAGCTGCCAATCAGGACTGGAGCTGCCCATTCTGAGGCTTCAAGATGGTGCTGCAAGCAAGCAAAAGGTTCAGGCGAGGGATAATGAGCTGCAAAGGCGACCTGTTGCGATTTGGGCGGTCGGGCACGCAATAGCCGCAGCGGTGCTATGATTGAAGAGCCGGCGAGGAGCAAACAACCACAATGTCCGCAGTATCAGTCATAAAAGTTCTTACAAAAAAAGGAACTGGAGTAAGATGGATTCCATTCACTGTTCCATATTTCTCATAAATGAGCACCGAAGAGCTGGCTAGTCGAAGACGATAAGGCCCCGGGCGCAGCGATGAGGTGACGGCCGAGACACCAGTTGACCGGCCGCTGATCGGAGCACTGAAGCATGAATCAGTTGCCCGCACCGGGACATCCACCGGCTCGCCGCGACACATGTGCAACGCTAGTCGGCCGGCTTTGGGGCTTGGCTCATGGGAAAGACTTGTTACGTGATGTCGCGGTCCTGCAGGTGATTGGACTGGCTTCCATCTTCTGTGCGATGTGGAACCCGTCTTGGCCCTTTGGCCTTTCATCACTGGATTGTCTTGTTCCCAGTCAAATCCCTCTGGATGCTCATGGGTAAGTAAGCAAGTGTGGAGCTCTTTGCCGCCACGTTCTTAGTCGCAATACGCTCAAGTTGTTGTGCAAAGCGGCTATCATTTACACATTAGTGGAAAGGTCTTTGCAGGCCGTCCGAGTCGGACCTCTGTCAGACCTGAATCCGGGCCGAGTGCCGTGCCGTGGACCCCAAGAGCAAACCTCTAATGTGGAGGAACCGGATATGGTGCCTGGGGTGACAATCTTCAGGAACCGTGCCCAACCTGTCGGTAGGGGCCGGAGAGGGAACGTTCCATCAGACTGCACACAAATGCATGATAGGCTACAAGGAAGCTGATCCTCGCCGTGAGACGAGAAGCCTGCATGTGATAAGAGTGCGGAGTAAGGGAGGGGGAATGTGATGGCTTGTTAGTCTGAGCAGAGTCAATCTTACCATGGTGACCGGCTGCTGGTCGGCATCTTTCTGGGGTGGATATGCAACTTCACTCTCGGGTAGCAGAATGGATTAGACGGGTCAGTGGTATCAGGTAACTCTGGCATCGTCGACTGCTCCCCGTGTCACAGCGCGGATGTAACTTTCTGCGCTTCGTTCTTCCACCCGTGCTTGGACGAATCAACAAACCTGTCAGAACGCACCTCAAAGCTCTGAGATCTGTTCTTCTCATGTGACCCAGCCCCCCCCCCCCTCGACTACCAGTAGACGCCCAGTGGCAGTACCGAAGATGGCAGCCCAGAAGGACTCGCGAGGAATCGAGTTGGCGCCGGCCACTAGACATCAAGAGGACGACAACCAAGGAGACCTCAAGCCCGCCGCAGGAACGATTACAGAAGTACAGGGCGACTCGAATTTCTATGAGACCGTCACGGCTGCTCCGCTGAGCCCATGGTCCAGGACGAGCCTCCAGCTGTACCTCATCCTCCTCGTCGCTGCACTCAATGCGACCACCTCCGGGTTTGATGGGGTGAGTCCAGCCAGGCCCGGAGTATTGCTAAGATCGCGACTGACACAAATACTAGTCCATCTTCAGCTCCATCAACGCCATGAAACAATATCAGGAATACTTCCACCACACAGAGCTCGGATCAAGTACGGGAATGTACGTTCGCCCCTTGGCCAGCTTCGTGAGACCGTAGAGGCATGGGATTTGCCCCCCTGACCTGCCTGTCAGTATCTTCATGATTTACACAATCGGGAACATGGTCGGCTCCTTGTTTACCGGTCCGATATGCGACTGGGCAGGCCGACGAGCGGGGATGGGCATCGGGTCCGTCCTAATCATGGTCGGAGCTGCGGTGCAGACGGCAGCGAGAAACGACGGATATCTCCTGGGCGGCCGCTTCGTCCTGGGCTTCGGTGTCTCCATCGGCACGAGTGCCGCCCCGACCTATGCCTTGGAGCTCGCGCCGCCGCAGTGGCGGGCGAGGGTCGTCGGCTACTACAACACCTGTGAGTGAACGCCTGGCCGAGAAGCTCATGCAACAAAAAAAAAACAAGAGAAATGCTGATTGCCAGCGGAAGTCTTCTACACCGGCTCCATACTCGCCACAGGGGTCGCATACGCCTGCAACAAGGCCGAGGGCGAGCTGGCCTTCCGCCTCCCCCTGGCCCTGCAGCTCGTCCCACCGCTCTTCATCATCGCGGGTTGCTTCCTGATCCCGGAGTCGCCGCGCTGGCTGACGATGTGGGGCAGGCGGGAGGAGGCGGCCGCGGTCCTGGCCCGGTACCACGGCGGCGGCGACGAGGGCCACCCGGTGGTGAGGCTGGAGCTGCGCGAGTTCGAGCGGGGGATCGGGCGGCAGAGGTCCTCGGGCATCCTCAACTTCTGGCCGCTCGTGAGCACGCACAACGCACGCTGGCGCTTCCTGATGATGGCCTTCATGTCCGTGTTCGCGCAGCTGTCGGGCAACTCTGTGCTGACGTACTACCTGCCGTCCATGTACACCCTCCTCGGCGTGGCCTCGACGGAGCGCCGCCTCCTCCTCACCTTCATGAACTCGATCGTCTCGTGCGCGGGCGCCGTCGCCGGATCGGCCACCAACGACGCCATCGGCAGGCGGACCAAGCTCTGGGTCGGCAGCATCGTCCTCGCGGGGCTGTTCGCCGGCGTGACTGGGTTCTCGAGCCGCTTTGAGAACAAGGCGGACCCGGGGTCTGCGTTGAGCAACGGCGGGGTGGCCTTCATATTCTTGTTCGGCTGCGCGTACTCTTTTGTGTACACGCCCCTGACGGCCACGTACTGCGCCGAGGTCCTGAACAACCCCATGCGAGCAAAGGGTATGGGAATCGTAAGTGTGCCGTCTCTCCTGGCTTGGGCTGCCCTTCGGTGTCTGACACAGCGCACAGCACGTTATCCTGTCCAACTGCGCGAACCTATACAACACCTACGTGACCGCAGTTGCGATGGAGGCCATCGACTGGCACTACTACTTCGTCTTTGTCGGGTTGAATCTGGTCTACAGCCTGGTGTGGTTCTTGTTCGGGGTCGAGACCCGCGGCCGCACCCTCGAGGAGCTGGACGCGGTCTTCGAGGCCAAGTGGCCGCCCAGGGCGGCGCTGAGGAAGATGGTCATGGTGAAGAGGCAGGACGGTCACCTAGAGGGGCTGTCCGCGCACACGGCGGGGCAGCCAGAGGATCATGCATGACTATGAACTATCATTATCCTCCTGGGTGTTGTTTTTTACGTATATATGGTAGTTGTGCGCATTCTAGTTGAAGAGTTGCTTCTTTCGAGGGCGACTTGGCTAATGCGCCGGTTTCTATCCCATTCATCAAAGCCCCTGTCCTCAAAGCTGCCTTTCACGCATATAACCTTGCGGCTTTACAACCTTGCAGCTTATTTGACGGTGCATGGGAGATGAGAAAAGACTCGTCTTCCCTTAGTAATTCCTCGCCGGGTCAAACTTGTCGTGGTGTTGGACCGTCCTCCAGCTCGAAATCTCCTCGTCGTCCAGGATGCTCCCGTTCTGCTCCTTCTTCTTGCGCCGGAAGCAGCCCCTGTTCTTCTTGAATATGAAGAACAGGATGCCGAGCACGGCCACACCGCCCACCGGCGCGGCGATGGCGATGGTTGTGGTCATCACGTTGGAGCGGTTGGCTGTCTTCTCGATGCCGCCGTCGCTGCTGTCCTGCTGGAGGCTAGCTGCCGAGGCTGAAGGCGTGTCAGCCGCACTGACGGCCGAGGGTGTGCTGCTCAGGATGGATGAGAGAAGAGTGGTGGGCAGTGGCGTGGGCAACGGCGTGGGCAGCGGCGTCAACGGGTTGAGCACTGGGGGTGTCGATACGATGACGCCTGCTGGTGATGATGAGAGCGGCGTGGGCAATGCGGCGAGTGGAAGCGAAGCGGTGCCGGTCGATGAGATCAGAGATGAGAGAGACTCCAGTAACGGAGTAGAGGCCGGCGGGGTGGGGGTCTGGAACACAGGGGTCGTGGGCGTGTTGACTGCTGCTGATGCCGATGTCTCTGGTAGGGGCGTGGATTGCAGCTGGTTTCCTCCCGCTTCAGCATTGTTAGGTGCTGTCGTTTCAGGCGCTTGCGAGCTCGGCGTCGAGGAAGTTGGCGATGGAGATGGTGAAGTTGAAGCCGAAGACGAAGGCGTCACCTCGGCACCGTCTTCATTATTGCCTGCTCCCTGGCCCCTCTGTCCACCTTGCCTCCCATCACCATCATTCCCGTTCTGTCCCTGAGGGTCATTCCCATCCGGGCCCGCAGCATTGTTGATAGGGCTATCTCCCTGGTTGTCTCCCTGGTTGTTGTTGTTGTTGTTGTTGTTGTTGTTGTTGTTATTGTTGTTGCTGTTGTTGTCGTTGTTGTCGTCGCCACCATTGTTGTCTGCCGAGCCTGGTGGTGGTGGTGGTGGCCGAGCGTTCTGGCCACCTCCCAAGAGACCACCGACCCCATTCACCAGGCCACCCACCAGTCCTCCGTTTCCGTTGTCAGACATAATTTTGGTTGATTAGGTACTCTCCAGGAGACTCTTTTGGGTAGGAGATTTAAAACAGATAAGGAGAAAAACAGACCAGCTGTGTAGGGCTCAGTGGAGAGAAGTGAAAATCGATGAAGTTCGATATAAATTAGTCGACCTGAGTTTGCATGAGGAATTGGCGCCCGATGACATGTTAAAGGGCCCTGAGATTTCTTAGCCGTTCGATCCCAGGCCCCTGCTCGTTGCTCCATTGGGTTGATACTACGGTAGACGACAGTGTGCAGTGCATGTGACTGGACACGGCTAGCTGCAGACCTCGGAAAGCTCACACAGCAAGCCGGGCTCCTTGAAGTGCGTATTCTGACACACGAACGCTTCCACGAAGCCCGGTGGAGATCCCAAAAATACACAGTGCCAGTCTGTGCCAGTCTGTGCCGGATTTCCCGCCACCACAGGCGCAGCAAGCGGTGGCCGTGTTCCGATTGCCATGCCATGCCTTGCACATCTGCACGTCACAACTTGGCAGGAGAAAGCATGTGTGTGAGGGTTGATCGTCAGGGGCAGCCGCCGACTCACGTTAAGCTCCAACCTTGCAGCCCTCTGGTGCACGACCACGTCGCCTTGCACCACCCGTCCGGCATACGGAGGGGTCACATCGGAGACACGATTGGCTTCACAATTCCTGTCCACGGGAAAGAATGTGGGCTCACGTTGTGTGCAAGGCACAAAGCCGCACTGGCATGTTGGAGGCCCCGTCCGAAGCACCAGCAGAGCCAGCCCTAGGGCAGAAGTTCGGCATTCTTGGTGGCGATGGCTGCCCTCCCGATAGGGTAGGGCCAAGAATTCAAGCTTGTTTTGACATCTCGGGGTCAGTATCAAAAGCCCGGATGGCGTGGATGAACCTGCCAAGGGGCCAATAAAGTGCGGCTCTTGGCCGTCCCGAAACCCTGATCCAGGGGCTGGGCTGAATCTGAAACACCACAACATCCATCTGACGTCTGATCACAACCTCAAATGGACCCCCAACTCGCGTGGGATCCAGTGGAGGCCTTCAAATTGTGGCGCCGTTTATCCATCGCCAGGCTGACTTGCTAAGCGGTGATTGCTACCATCGTTCGTCTCAAGGCCAGACGCTCTCAGACGAGATCATCCGTACAAGACCTCTGTTCAAACTTTGGGACGCAAGCTAATGGTTCAACTATGTATCGCAGTTTTGACACACTCAGAGAGTGCACCGGCATTGATGGCTCGGAATGGCCTCAACCATCCGCAGCACATAGTCTGATATGTAGTCAACGCAGTCTGCCTTGACTCTTGGCGGCTGAAACTTTGAAACCGGCAACAGGGCACTGCTCAAGGCGACGACCTTGCCGTACCTAGGTAGGCATTACTGTTGCTAGAGCTTAAGATCAGCATACTCCCAACCCGAAAGAGAGCATAGTTCTCCCTCCCAAAGCATGCGCGCATCACATCTGCGCCTCGCACACCCGGACTCCAGTGGTTCCCGCCTCATGGATTTCTCGATTTCGGCAATGCCGGCTCATCGTAAGGCCTCCAGGTTTCTGCTATAGCCAAGGTCACAAATGGTCCAAGATTAATGAATCGGTCGTTCATCTGACAACCCGCGTCATCTTCAGTGAAGAGGCATGAAGTAGGATCAAGCGTTTTCGCAACGTCCACCTAACCATCTGGTTCCGTGCGTCCACTTGAATTGGATGCAGCAGTCAATCGAATCAAGCGCCAGCCCACCATCGACGGTGGGACGAGATTGTCTCCAGGCTTGTCTGTGGCCCGTCCGTAAGCGGCATCTCCTCCGTGTCTGAACAGCATATTAATAGCCATCCACGTCATTCACAGCGGTTTTACGAGTATCATCTTCCGCTTTAGAGCAGTGGATACTCCAAATCTGATCATGCACAGACAGTCGCCACAGTGCTCGGTGTCGATGGAAGGCGTCATTTGACTCTACTCCAACCGTTCCTGAAGTCCTGGTTCGCTTTCGGTGACTAAATCGATTTGATTCGCTCACTTTGTGTCACTTCCTTTTTTGCCCCTGTTTCGGCTAGACGTTGAATTTTGCCCAGAGACATATGCACTGGCTTCATTTTGAGTGCCAGGTACACAGACCTAGCGAGCGAGCATTGGATGCGAGGGATTGACCACTCGGACGCCGGTAAGGAGGAATTCGTCGTTGCAAGGGCTTGTTTCGTCTATCGACGCGATGGTAATTGCCACGTGCCTTCATATACCACGATGTGGTCTGCGAGTATCTCTCTGAGTCTAGATTGGGTTTCTAGCAGAGGGAATGTATTTTCAGCGAGCAAGTGAGCCGTTTGCTATTACAACGCGAGCGAGCCCACGAAAGGTGCCGGGACAGCAGTCTGATCCTTCACTACATTTTTGTTATAAGTGAAAAGTGTTTCCTTCCACTAAGATCCATCTCGACATTTTTGATGAATTCATAAATCCTCAAAGACTGCGTTCGTTGAACACCATGCAGATATGGGTGGTGCAAAGCTAGTTGGTTTTGTTCTTAATTCAAGTACAAATCTCTCTTTTTCTTTTTTTTTAAAAAAAAATCGAAATGCAAGCGGTTCCTTCACAGAGTTACAAATGCTCAAGGACCCAGCGTTTGATACCCTAATGAATATAATACTGATACCAATAGGTTACGAAAAGAAAATCATCTATCACTAAGAAAATAGCGATAGCCTCGTAACAAGGCTAGTTCAGACCAGCTTCAAGCCGCGCGAAGACTAAGGTCTCTAGCGAAGAGTCATACGGCGAGATTCGAGCTTGACTATAAGAATGTTTAGTCCCTGGCGAGACCTCCATCCTTCTTTTTCAACACCCAACAGAAATTCCCAAGTGTCCTTCAAAGAGATACATGGAAGCTCCCAGAATCTCCGAAGAGACCACGAAGGTGCGAAGCTAGAACCCATGTTATTAGGATTTTCAGTTCTGGGAAAACTGCTGCCGAGTGCATGTGTACCTATTGCTGATTTTCTACTCTGGTACAGCTTCAGAACTTGGGAAGTGTGCACGATGGAATGGAACGGAAGGGAGAGTGCGATAGGACGAGTATAGAGTATATCTCGGCTTCTTTGCCATAAGGTAACTACGTTAGGTGCTCTAGAGGGGAGGTAAACGCCCTGAAGCGGGTACTCTTTATCACATGAATACGGTTCTGTAAACAACAGGCCAGGCTTTGCGGGTTTTTTCTTTCTCTCCTTCTTATGGAAGAAGTGGTTCATTTCATTATGCTTAGACTAGATCGCCCCCTGATGAGTACTTACACGGAGCAATTCCAACAAGTCTACCGCTCCTTGTGTCCGTCGCAACTGGCCCCTCAGGTCCCGATGCTCCCTCAAGCTCTCCTCGTACTGCAGGATTCCGACTACTTCCTCCCAGCCTCTTTCAGCCGCAACTCCTCTCGGTGTTGATAAAGGAATGTACTGCACCCGCAAATTGGCCCCCTCCAATAGGTCTGAACTCGATCGGTCGGCCGATATGGGAGCCGAGTGTGAAAGCGGATCTCGCACAATGCACATGACCGATGCCAGAGGGCTTACTGGGCTTCCATGAGTTATGAGCAAGCGAACACATTCATACCAGCCATTGGCGGCGGCCAGGTGTATCGGTCGTATTATATCCACGTGATCCGTCTCTTCAACAACCTGAATGAACGCACCATTTGCGTCAGGATGCTCAGCCATCACGCTTAAACAATCATGGTGACCAAATAGCGAGGCGTAATGGACAGGCGTCAGCCCTGATGACTGTGCTGCACAGAGAGGGCTAGCACCAAGGTCGAGGAGCGCTTTCACACAGTCCACATAGCCTTCTCTGCACGCCACATGCAATGGAGTCAGGCCATTGTCATCTGGGTAATCAACCGAAGGTGCCCAGTTCAAAGACGTGAGGGCCATGTGTATGGCAGAGATGATCTTTTCATCGCCTCCGCAAGCCGCGTGCCACAGGGTTGTACGATTCATAGAATCAAGCTGGCTTGCAGCATTCGGAGAGTGCTCACAAATGTAACTGACGACCCCGAAGTTGGACATTGCCGCAGCTCTATGGAGCACTGTTTCTCCGTTTCCGTTTTCTAGCCGGAACAGATGACTGAGGACTTCTTCTGGACAGCAAGGATCCGATTGTTCCAAACTCTTTGCGGTTTTGGTCACGGCGGTTGTAATTGCC
Organism: Diaporthe aspalathi; assembly: GCA_001447215.1. NCBI lineage: Eukaryota > Fungi > Ascomycota > Sordariomycetes > Diaporthales > Diaporthaceae > Diaporthe > Diaporthe aspalathi. The sequence goes on from LJJS01000808.1 coordinate 35,221, forward strand.
GCGAATTCCTCCTTGGTGCTGTACGTTGCGGCAAAGTGGAGAGACGTGTCTTGAGTCCCATCCACTATTCCGAGTATCTCTCTAACATTAGGTGGAGCATCAGGCGCATTATAAGCCTCGAGGTTGCCGTCCAAACGACCGAGCACTCGTTGCAATTCAAGGCCGTTGCGTAATATCGACGCGATGTGCTCTCCCGCCAGGGGACCCCCATCGAAATCGAGGCACTGGTCAATTAGATGCAAGGTAAGTTGAGGGTCACCATTAAAGGCAAGAAAGTGAACAATCCGGTCCCCAGATACGCCATACCCCACACCACTGTCTGTAACTGGTGGCTCCATTAACTGTACTTGACTAACAGTAGTACCCTCTTCTGCAAGGCCAGAAATGATTTGATCAAAGACGGAGCTCATCTCGTATTCTTTGTTGAGTCGGTCACAGTTGATGCCTTGATATTCCGGCTCGCGGCTTTCGTCTAAGTACATACAATAGTCAGCAAGACGACGGGGCTGTGGGCGAGGTCTAGGAAGTTGAAGATAAAGTGGATGCGTACGAGTTGACGAACCTGCGATATCGAACATCGGATTGCCCGATATTTGCGGACTCTTACACTTCAGACGGAACTGTTTTCGCTGACGCACCCTGACCCTGTTGTCCAACGGTATCAGACGACCTAGCTGAGAGTTTTCCGAGACGCAAAGAGGCTCAAATAGCAACCTCAATTGCCGTTTTGCGCTGACAGCCGAGTTTGACTCTGCGAGGCCGCTCAGGACTTCTGACTTTCCCAAACGCAAATCGGAGACCTTGTGTTCAAGTTCAGCCTTCGCCAGCACTTCAACAAGGTACGAGACGCCACCAAGTTTTTGGGTTCTCCGCAATTTGAGGGATGCAATCATCCGATCTTGATATTCGCCCACGATATCCGCTCGTTCAGCTTGAGATGCCGAGACCCAGACCCGGTTGAGATAGTCATATGCCTGTCGTAAAGTTCTCCCACCTGGTGGCCTCAGAATGCCGACAGCCTCGAAGTGACCCGGAGCAGATGACTGAATAAAAACGGCGACATCAAACAAGCCATCTATGAGCACATTGCCGGATGTATGAGAAAATCGGAAGATCCCTTGCATTCTGTGCAGTCGCGAGAGGCTGGACCTGAAAATTCCGGACTTGGAATCCCACAGATCCCGAGGATAGACGGCAGAAATGACAAAGCTACCTGTGCCCCGCAGAAGGGTCTCTGCAACGGCGAAGCTTGGGAGAGAGAGGGACTGGTTCTGCTTCACGAAGACCGTTTTGACTTGACCTCCTTGTCTGTCATGCATTCTGACGTATCGGCAATCATTTGTATCAACCCGTGCGAACTGGTCACCCCACAGCCGCCTCAACGAAATTGCTGGGCTGTATTCATGGATCCATTCCCGGCCGTGATGATCCACCCGTGTGCTCTCAGCTGAGCAGTAGAGGATGGCCACAAAATCATCCGCAGAGACCTCATCCGTAACGTGGTCAGACTTGGAGGGCTGAAGGTAGAGCTGGACCATAAGGCCCCGATTAGTCACACTCCATGGAGTGCTGCTTTCAGATTGATACCAGCCCGACATGGGATACATCCTCGGTGTATCTCAGAAATACGCAGGAGCTTCAGCCAGAAGCCCCGATGCTCCGTTGTGGGTTTTGCCTCCACGTGGGGCTGACCAGGCGAATATGGTCTGATCATCTGTGGCTTGCAGGATTTCGACCTGAAGGCGGATGAAGGAACGAGTTCCGCCTTCTCCGTACAACAACGGCATGTTCACGTCGAACAGGCCCATCAAACAATACGCCAAGTCTTCTGGGCGTGTTGTTCTCCTCCTGGATGCCCATCTCATGCGGTTTGCAACGCTGACCTCCTGCGTGGCGATGTCTCCGGACAGCACGCCGATATCGATGCCAGTTGCTTCCGCCAGAAGGCGCCTTATGCGCTCGTCATCACTGTTGCAAATGAAAGACCAATCTTTCGAGTAGAATGAAACAGTCCGGGGAGCTATGAGCTCTTGGAGCGTCCAACCGCGCGTTATCCAGCGACTTTCTCGTACCAACTGGAGTAGAGACTCGTCAGTCGAATTTTGAAGATCACTTTCGCCCAATTCTGCATCTGATAAGTAGACATAGCATATCTCTGCGTTTTGGTACCACCTGTACATAGAATTGATGGCCTCGGAGAGTTCTGAGCTGCTAGTCTTGTCAATACAACAAGTGTCGATCCAAATCCAACTGTATCCCTCCGAAGCTGCAACTTTTGCCGCGCCTCGTACTTTCTGAGCGCCTTTGTTGGTTGCCAGGCTGCTGTTGCCGGGGTCAGTGGATGGAGGTTCCGGCCTTGAGACTTGCAGGTCCTGCAACGTGAGCTCGTCCCGGTCCCATGTGTGGGACAAGATCGCGTATCGTGGTATCTCATCCTCGTTTACTGAGACCAACTGAAGGTCATCCGTAGATATTAGCCTCATGAGCGCTTGCGGAACAGGTAAACAGAAACAAGCATTGTACTTGATAGGAAGACAGAAGAGAGCAGGAGCCCTGGGAGGAGCGGCAATCATCAGGGTATGCGGGGTGGATAGTACCTAGGTAAGCAACCGAAGCCAACTGAAATAGTGGTGTAAGCAAGTATATTTATACATGCCCATGCACATGCACATGCACCTGCACCTGCACTTGCACGAATTAGGTTGCGGGGCCTAAAAGTTGCCACAAGTACTCCAAACTTCCCACATTTAATATAAGTAACGTATATTATCAGCGAGCGCCCCATATCACCGAGCGCCCCACA
>LJJS01000810.1:0-46804 GCA_001447215.1 Diaporthe aspalathi
CATGCGGGCGAGCACCTCCGGGGGCGGCGGCAGCGGGGAGTCGCCCGGGTGGGCGGCCTCCATGTGCGGGGGGACCGTGGCCAGCGGCGCGTTGTGGGGCACGGGGAACGGGTCGGGGTCCGGCGGCAGGGGGGAGGAGGAGGAGGAGGCCTGGCGGTCGCGGAACCCCACGAGGCTGGCGCGCCGGTTAAGGCGGCGCCAAAAGATGCTGTCCTCGTCGGCTGCGAGGGCCAGGGTCCGGAGGGGCTTGTCGTGCTCGCGGCCGAGGCAGAACGGGTACACTGGCTCTACTGGGATGACGGTCTCAATGGGCGAGTCCGGCGCGGCCGAGGGAGCCGGGATGGATGTGGCGTTTGGCTCTGCCATTGTCAAGTCAGCTGCTCAGGGTGATATGAACTGTACCTCTTGGTGTAAGTGTGTGTTTTACACAGTGAATAGCTTCGATGGGGATTGTTAGACAGTGGCTCGAGGCGAAGCGATGCAGGATGATTGTGGAATAGCATGGATATGCTGTGATCGGTGATTATATAAAATATGGGGAGTCATGGGGCCTATGTTTCTTTTGTTTGTCCCGAGTCGTGAAATGAGAGAGCATTGTGCACTTTGTCATAGACCTCGAATGTCGAGGGTCTTTGAGTGGGCTCCGAACAGTAGCAAGAAAGCCTTTCCCGGCACAGGCAGAATCAATTGTCCCATGAGCATTGTCAGCACTGCACTCTTTGATGGACTTTTGTCAGGCTTAGTTGCGGTATTAATAGTGACCAGACTGTGGCTTGGCTGTGGCTACATCTCGCGGGATGCGACATCTCATGAAAATGGTCACCAAAGTCTCCGAACTCTTCGAATGTATGGCACGACTCTTTGAGCTGATCTTACTATGTCCGCCGCTTGTCAAAGATTCTTCTATTCAGGTTGGACCAACTCTTCCTTGAATGATTCCCCGTGCTCACACCCAGAGACTTCATGTCCCACGAGCACCATTTTCTATCACCGACGCCTCCTCAGAGTCCTCACATCCCACTGGAGTTCCCCAGCGTAGTGAACTCCCCGATGCTGGTAATGTTGTCAATCCGCCCCAGCAGGAACTCAAGCAGCCTGTAGGCCGCGCCAGGCTGGTACTGCGGGAGCTCGTGGCCGGCGAGGTCGACCGAGACGAAGGTGAGGCCGCGCTCGGTGTGCGTCCTCCCGAACCAGCCGCCGCCGGCGACGTAGCCGACCGAGCCCGTGGTCTGCATCAGCGTCCCGACGACGGCCGCCTCGATGGTGGGGTTGTACGGGACGAAGAACCTGCTCGCGTACGGCGACCCCTCGAAGCCCTGGGTGGCCTGCCACGTCATGTTGTTGATCACGGCGAGGGTGCCGTTGGACGGGAGCAGGAAGTCCAGCTCGCCGTTGGCGATGACCACGTTGCCCGTGCGCTCGATGACCGAGGGCAGCACGTGGAACGAGGCCGGCTCGGAGTGCTCCAGCCCGAAGAGCTCCGGGCGGCACAACTTGAAGTCGGCGCCGGGTACGTGCAGGGCGGCCTTGACGTCGCTCCGGTTGAAGTAGTTGTTCGGGCCCCAGCCGAGGGTCGGGAAGCCGAGCTGGTTGGACGGGAACGGGCAGGAGGCGCGGACGTGGTAGGCGTCGAAGCATGGGTTGACGTAGAGCGCGGCGCGGGCAATGTCCACCCACACCCTGCAGGTCTCGTTGAGGAGAGTGGTGGCGTCCACGGAGGGCGGGAAGGTAAAGGGGCCCTCGGGAGGGAAGGTCAGTGCCTCCTCTGTGAAGGCCGTGTACCCACACTCATCAGCGAGCTGGTCGATGTGCTCCATAAAGGTGTCGTTCAGGTTGAAGTAGTCGCTGTACTTGTGGATGTACTGAACTGCAAATGCCTGCTCCATTATGGGAAGCGGCCCGATGGCTGGATCAACCATGTGTACGCCCCTGATGTTGTAATAGCGCGTGTCATCCTGGTCCAGAAAGTAGCTTGCAATGTATGGCACGTACATGCCGGCGTATGACTCGCCTGTCAAATAGACGTCGTATTCGTGCAGGTCGAAGGTGTCGACAAAGTTCTTCCAGAATCCGGCGAATTGCATGGCAACGTCGTGCTCGTTCACGATCAGGTGGGAATGTTCATGACCATAGGAGGACAGTCCAGTGCCTACGGGATGTAGTGTCAGCAAAGAGAATATTCTAGTTGAACTAATGTTTCGGCAGGTTGCAAACGCTCCCGCCCAACACTTTCGAGGCTTTGCAGAGGTAGCAAGATGTGTACGACAGATTACAATGGCAGCTGAGTGCAGGTAGTTCTGGGACGAACTTACCGATCGGCTGGTCAATCCAGACCATGTTTGTCAGGTTGGTCCAGGAGAACGGGTTGGGCTGAGGCGAGTACGTGCCGGGCTGCCACAGGAAAGGGCCGTTCTCCTGCATCAGGCCGCCCATGGAGCTGCATCCTGGGCCACCGTTGAGCCAGACGGTGATCTCCTTCTTGACCGATGGGTCCTTGGAGGGGAACAGCCAGAAGAAGAGCTGATCGGTGCTGTAGGGTATTTCGTTGATGGACAGCCTTCCTGCGTAGGACGGGCCGATGTCGAAGTCCACCTCTGGCACGCCGGTACCGTTGACCGCAAACCCTGACGGCAGCAGACGAGTCAGTGGGGGCGCTTTGTCGGCGTGAAGGCGGCAGAAGAGAGGAGGGAGAACTTACTGCTGTTCTTGGAGTTGAGGAAGGGCAGGTTGCGGCTGGGCAGCTCCTCATCGCCTTCGTCAACAAGAGGTGGCCGTCCACGAGGCGGAACGAGAGCAGGGACAACGTAGACCGCAGTAGCCGCCCAAAGGGCAGACAGCAGAGTCTTTGAGAATTGCATTGTTAGAGACTGTCGAATCCAACGCTTGAAAATCGTCGGGATGGAACACTTGAGGATTGAAGGCGGAGGGGGAGAAGAGGTTAGGGAGCCGCTGGGAAGTGTTGGGGTGACCTGGGGACTTAAAAGATTGAGATCAAAGGTCGGAGTCCAAGGTGGATATTTAAAGTATTTGTGAAGAGTGCAGGGACCGACAGAACCAGCAAGTCTCGTTTTCAAACCGCGGTTCCGCTGTTTTACAAGCCAGTGCCGACTGCAATTGGGATCCGTTTGTCTTTCGAGAACTCACGTACTTGGTCTAAGGTGAGCACAGGATCCTTAACGAATCGTATACACATTTCCAACGCCGGGTCTCTCTTGCTGCTACTTGAACAAGCTCAGGATCTGCCATGGCATCAGGACACATCCGACCTTCCAGAGGTCCCGCGGTCCACATATCAAGTATCGCTGACAAGGAATTGTTGGTATTTGGTACAGTGCAAGCCTCTATCTCGTGTGTTGATGCCGCTCAGACATCTCACCCATGACCCAACCTGTGCCCTACATGGCCGTCCCATGAAACACCGACACTGCCCAGGTACGCTTATCATGAGCCAAGGCCTCTCCAACCCTCACTCTGCTCTGTCACCTCATTTCCTTGCCCTAATCCTCAACGAGTTCGGGATGGTGTTTCCGCATGTGAATCCTCAGCAGGCGAGATTCGGCCACGGAATAGTTGCAGTTTTCCGCCCGGCACCGCCAGACCAAGGCCGCCTTTCCGGTTTCTTGCTCGAACATGGCTGGGTGCTTGGCAGCAAAGTGTCTGTTCCGCGCGCGCCACAGGCCTTCGGTACCGCAGCCCGGGACCTTGCACCTGTAGCTCTTGGGGGCACCCCGTGGCTTCTCCGGGTCCATGATCACGTACCAGAGGTTGTTGTCGAGATAGACATTCCTGTTTTTGCGCTCACTGAGTCTGGGACCCCGCCTGTGCGTCTTCAAAACTGGAGGTTTGCGCTCTGGGCGTCGGGCTTCCTGGTCCTTGTCTTTGTTCCTAGGGTCCATGGCCCTCAAGGTGCTTGATGAGGGCACACTGCGAATGGTTGCATTATCGTGACCGGCTATGAAGCCAGCAGGTTTCTCTCCAGGTGTGTCCATGGTAGAAGCAGGGCCGCCGCCGCCGAAGTGCTCATCTGCATTGATATTGGGGGCCAGTCTGTTGTCAGCATCGAGAGCATTGGCCGCTGCAGCTTTCTAAGCCGGGCTGTGGCGATTCATGTCCTCGCCAACTTGGTTATTATCAGCCATGAAGTACTCTTCTCCACTGATTGGCCGGGATGGGGAATGGAGATGAAGACCATTACTGGTATCGTCTTCAACTAGGGCCTTTTCCGCCACCTCTTCCTCGTCAGGTACGTCATGGGGCATGCTCTCAAGTTCATGCTGAGGCAATTCCACTACAAAGGGAAGAGAATCGTTGCTCGTGGGCGATTGGGGCAAGCTCTCAAGTTCATGCTGAGGCCATGCCACAAGAGAGGGAAGAGAATCGTTGCTCGTGTGTGATTGCGGAGAGATGGCGCTCGCAGGGTCCCCGTTGACTTGATGGTCCCCCACGATCTCCTCATCGATGTCCTCTGGATCATTTCCAGAATCGGAGGGATCCTGTTGACCGTCCCCATTGCAGCAGTGGTTGACCTCGCTGCCAGCGCCATCCATGTCGAAAGAAGGCTCGCCATCATCGGAATCGTGCCCGGAACCATCGTCAGAGCCGCTGTCGGAGCTATCATCGACAATGAGCTTCAGTCGAATCAAAAGTTCGGCACAGAAGTCGGCGACACGGCTGGCGATGACGAAAGCATTGACACGGTCAATCTCATCCTCCCTGTTGTCTCAACGGTCAGGAATGTCGAGGCCACCGATTTGGAAGAGTGAGGCTTACAGTATGGACTCAACGCGATGCCGAAATCTGATGTAGAGTCTTTCTTGGTTGGCGACACACCAACTCCGGTCCAGAAATTTCAAAGTGAAGGCGGCGAGCTGTACAACGCCATGGAGGACCCGTTCTTGTTGGTGGTCGTTCAAGTGGTTGCTGTAATTTTGCATGAGTTAGGAACCTTTCAACTTGAAACAGGCTTTTGGTTCAACCACTACTCAGGAACTAACCCCCAGGTTGCGCGCAGCTCTTGCTCGAGCGCGTCGTGGAAGTCGTGCCGGGCTTCATCTAGGAGAAGTCTGTTTGGAATAATGTCAGCTGAAGTTCTGTCTTGCACGAAAGTACCGGAAATTTCAGGTGGAGGTATGAAAGGGTGCTGGATTCTGATGTTAAATGTTTGCTGCGAGTGTGCCACGGCGCATTGCTGGGAGGGTGGCAAATGCGCAAGGCGACAAAGGAGACTCGGTGACTGGTGCCCCCTGTCCCTTTCGGAGTCTCCTTTCCGTGATTATGTAGTATTTGTGGAAAACATGTTGTTACCACACTTACTCTGACATCGCGATGACGATGTGTTTTATGATGTCAACTGGTGTCGTGAGGCTCCTGGGGGTGGCGGCTCTGTGGTCGAGATCTTGGATTGATAAACTGGTTGGTAGTACTGATATCGAGGTTCCAAATCTTCTAACTTCTGTCGCCTAGGGGATCAAGTTTGTCGATGCATTCACAGCGTCGCCAGCTGTGAAGCCCCCTCCGGCAGGCTACAAGGTACTTCACTCTTGGCGACTGTGAAGAGTTCTAGCATTTAACACAAAGCCACATAAGGAGATCGGTATTGATCTTGGTACGAAATAGCTGCCCAAGCTTGCTGAATTCCTCAGGTAGGGACATCCTAGGTACATACTTAAGTAGGTAGCTTCGAGCTCCCGAGCTCTCAAGTGCTAGCATTGAGGTTTCTCGTAAGTATCTCCTTCCAGTCCACCACTACGGCCCAGAACTACCAGCAAGTACGAAGTCGTGGAGCAAGATCAATCTAGTCTCACGCATTTCTTTCCTGTCATCCACAGGCGCTCTTTCCCTGCCGATCTTAGAGCTCCACAATGAGAATGAAAGCAGGGGAGGAAGGTTTCAGGCTATGAGAGGACTGCAGTGCATTTAATGCCGGCCTACCTAGATAGACTAGCTACCCGAACCAGTTTGCAACCATACTCAAAGGATTGTTATTCACCTTCGAACTAAAAGCAAAACGTGCCATCAATGATTCCATAATGATCCAAAACGCGGGATGACATTGACTCATATGAAGACCATTTTACACGGTAGCACTGGAGAGCCATGAAGATTATGAATTGCAACTATCAACTTGTCAAGCGAAGTTTGGCTCCACCCAGTGCCTGTACTCAGACTACCACAAAAGAATATTTCCCGGTAGGCATAAGGCCATACTGGATTCTCCGAAACACCTTCACTCATGTGGTGCAGTTGATGTCCGAGTCTCGCGGCAGAGTGCGCAAGTCATTAAAATGTCCAGGACCAGATTCCACTGGCACTCGACAGCCATTAGCGATTTCTACGGCAATATTCAGCGGGTGGCATTATCTCTTGTCTTCTACCAACTAGCTCAATCATTTCTATTTGCTTTAAGCCAAAATGGAATTTCTAATGCTGAATAGTTTTGGCTGCAAAGCCGGAAATGGTGAGTACAGGCACTTGAGCGGGCACACCTCAAAGACTGGCTGCCGAATTCTGAAGCTTGAGTCTGGCCTGTCAGCGAAAAGCCAACCGTCTCTTAAATAGATGGGAACCGGCATTATAATCATCAAGTACGGGCAACGGGAAGTCACTATAGTCGCGCCAGTATTTATAATCCAGAGCCCCGATTAAGAATTGAAACCGCTGCTCAGGACCGGCATGTATCAATCGGAGACCACTTGATGCCCAGCCAAGTTTGGCGGACAGAATAAATCCATGGAGTGATGTTAGTGCCGCTACTTGCATGCTAGTCCAATCCTGCGTCGTATCCGAAATCCTTCCGTCGCGACTCTGTTGGTCTACATGATAATAAATGGATGTCGGTGCTGACCAACCGCCCAGGTCGTTGCAACTCTGAGGTTGGTGTCTGATCCTTTCATGCACGCCTGGAACCAATGTGCAGCCGAAAGGCCCGAGCTTGAGTCTGTTGGTTAATCAAAACACGTAAGCTGCTGGTGAGGCGGAGTATTTAATGAAAAGCACCTTGCGTAATCTTACTACCCAGAGACGCTTTTGACAATCTTCCTGGTGTGATCATCACCATTTTCCTCCCAACAACACACAGAATCTTGAACCACCGGATCTTCTTTTTAAAATGGCTCCAATCCGCGATGTCCTTGTCCAAACGGCCAACAGCTACATAGAAGGCTTCAACACCAACACAGCCGAAGGGGTCATCGCCTGCCGCACAGCAGACTGCAGACAGGTCATCCTCCCGTCGAGCGTGCCTCCCCCGTGGAGCAGCCCGCCCCGCAGCAACAAGGAGTACCAGGACTTTGTCGTGCCTGGGTTCAAGATGGTGCGGAACGTCAAGATCAGCCTCGTGAAAGGGGAGGACATGCTAGTCGACGAGGTGGCGCGCAAGGTCATGCTGCAGCTCACGTCCACCGGCGAGTCGGACTTTGGCCCCTACACCAACGAGTACATGATCGTGCTCAAGATGACGGACGACGGGACGCAGATCAGGGAGATTGTCGAGTTCATCGATAGCGCCACTATACGGGACCTCGTTGCGGTCCTTGCCGAGCATGTCAAGCCGGAGTGATCAGGTCCTGGGTCCGCTGGGATAATTGTGACGGGAGTCCAGGTCGGTGGGAAGCCACGGTTTCAAGCATAAATCAGCTCCTCTAGCTCGAGGCATCCTACTTAGCAGATAGTTCCAAGATTGCCTGGGTACTCTTCACATTCACGCAGTCCATCCCCGTTTCTGGGGCATAGAAAGGCCTCTAATTCCCCGTCCGGATTGCCATCCTTCGAGAGCGCACCCACAGGAGGATGTCAATTTGCTGGGAGCTGAATACCCTGCCGGTTGATGGGCGGGTGAATAGCAACATCAAATGAAGCCATCATGAAACCACTTGCGCCAACGACGTTGGAACAAACGATCCACTTCAGGAACTTCATCGCCGACTTCCAAATGAACAGCAACGGCAAGCCGTCCAAGGCTATGACTCAGGAGCTTGCGGGAACACGGATCCGGAGTTTGACCTCGAGAAAACGACCGAGGAGCGCCCCTCCTTCGGGTCATCACCGACGACCGTACGGCCAGAACGAGTCCGCCGGACTTGTCTGCTCGATGGCCTGGAAGAAGCAAGGCACCGATGTCAGAATCTTGGAAGTCATGCCACATATTATCTTGCAGCTGCAGAGTATCGTCGACTTCGTTCAATCAATAGGACCTGACTGGATGCTGTCAGACTGAAGGCCCAGGAAAAGTAGGACCAGCACAATTCCACAGGGTTAGGGGTGGATGGATCGTGATTCGCTGGTCTTCATCCTGGCGTCCTTGTCGTCATCGCGTCTGCACTGCGGGGAGAATCTCCACTTCCTGCTACCAGTTCCTTTTCCGTCGACCAACTGCACCCACTGTACCTCGTCACAAGTGCAGCGACAGCTCCGACATCTGAGTCTTCACACTGCCGAAGGATATAACCACTGGACGCCACACCGGGCTCGCATCCTGATTGATTTGTATGTACTTCACCGACAGTGCTGCAGGTGTCCTTCCTTCCCTCTGTTGTTCTCCACCGCCCCCTTTCGCACGTTGGCTGCGGCGCAGCACAGGCCTGGTTGCCCCGGCTACTACGAACCCGCGGCCAGTTTTCGCGGCCCAGTTTGTACACAAACAATGCCCAGCAACTCAATCAACAGCATATAAGCACAGCAGATCTCATCCCCACGAGGCCCCACCAGACAGACTTCCATCGAGGCGCCTGACAATCCGTATTTGTTCAACCACTGCGTTTCCCGACGACAATCCCCAACCCCCTTCCCCCGTTTTCTATACCATCACAATGTCATCCCCGGAGCCGGAGCCCATACAATCGCCGGTCGACGCCCTCGACTTCGCCCGGCGCGAGAGCCAGCAAGCCGCGTACAAGCAGCTGCACGCCATGCTGCGGGAGCTCGACCGTTTGGATGTCCCCGTGCTGCAAGACTCGCATCTGCAGGCCCTGGGCATCCGCAAGCTCCCCGATCTCGACGTCGATGAGCACGCGCCATTTGACCCAGAACCTCTGTTCTTCCGGCCCTACCCCGTCGACGGCGTGGAGGATCTGCCGGCGTTCGTGACTGGTGCACTCCGCTACGGCTCACACAACACTTCGCGCAGATGGAAAAAGCCATGTGCGAGGTCATACTGCCCGGGCGACCTGATAGATAACGACCTGCATTGTTCCTGCAGCCGATACGACTGGATCCATCACACGGCCGGCGAATTCGGTGACGGCATCTTGGGAAAGGCGAAGTGGCATTACATGAAGTGAGTGATCATGAGACTAAGGGCCCTTCACCTTGAAGACCCGAGCACTGATGATGCTGCCGCGGATGAAGCAATCTGTCAGATGATGAAAACACCTTTCGGGACGGACAGGTCTCCCACAGCTTTGTCCGTCATGGCGCGCTACTGAGCGCCTATGGTGCCCCCGGATTTTACGAATCATCGACGGGGGATCGCCGGGAGGCGGACATGAGCAAACCGCACATGGGTGTGTCCGTGTGCGATGCCTCCAGGAGCACACTGGCCACTCTAGCCAGCGAGGTAGACGCAGCCATCACGGTGCTGAGATTTCGCCTCGGGCGCGGCGATTTTGTCAACTTTCACACCATACCTGTGAGTCCTCTGGTTCCAGCTTCCGTCAAGCAAGTCGCAACTAAAACGGGGATTAGGTTATTGTCTTCAGCTTCCAGCACGATGAATCTGCTCGCATCACCCAGGCTTACTGGGACGGCGATGGGGTCGTGATCCGTCACTCGAGACTGTTGGACCTCCGCGGCGACCGGCCCACAAGCGACGCGTACCTTCTTATAAGATGGATGGCCAACAAACCCGTAGGGGAGACCGCCTACCAGGTGTCGCAGGACACCAACAACCCCGGAAGTGTTGAGAAGCCGCGGCCAGGTTGTGCTACACGCTGGGACGTTAGCGTAGGGGCCTGAAAGTATCATGCGGTTACAATATGTAGACTCCAAATCGCCTGCGATGCTATTTCCGTTTCCTGGCCGCAGACCAGTTGGCAGTGATTTGAAACATCGTTGGGGGCGTCGAAGGGGATCTTGGTATATCCTGCAGGTGTTTGGCGCCGCCCGTAGGTGCCTCGCGCTGGCGAGCCGGTAGCAAGCGCCCAGTGCAACCTTGCCCAGTCCGCACCCAACGCGCATCCTGGCTTGGCTTGCCGTGAATGGTGCCGACGAGGCCACCGCGCCACATCACTGCTGATTTAGCGTGACCAACATGCAACATGAGACTGCGCAACGGCTGAACGGGGACAGACTTTTGGCCAAACAGCCTGGCCCGCCTGGAGATGGCCGGGACTGGCCGGCCTGGACCTGACCCCGAGATTTATTTCTGGACGGTTCTCAGCATCGCCATTTCTGCGGTCTCTATTTAGAGAGCCTGCGAGTCTCTAAGTATGCTCCCGCCTATTGGCACCTTCGAATAGCTTTTACCTCGCTTGTGCACCACTCTCAAGACGCCCAGATGCCTGCCGCGTCATCTTCGCAGCCCGCTGCCGGGTCTACATTTCGCACCAATAAATGCAGCTCCGATGTCCAAAGGGGTGTCAGGCACAACCCCTCAGATGCAGAAACATGGGAACGCCTTGTACAACAGTGGATAGGAAATGGCCAACGTGGAACTGCCGGTTTTCTTCCGCTGGAGCCAGAGTAAGAGAACTCAACTCGTGTCCACAAGTCCATCAACGACCCCCTTTCCTTAAAAAGTGGACTTTCTGCCTGCTCTGATTATGGCTGATTAGTTTCGAAGGTTGGACAAGAGTCCCCATCATATTCGTCTTTGCGGCTTGAGAAGGTGGAAGGCTGGGGACGAGGAAGCCAAAGGATCCGCCCTGCATCTGGAACATTTCCTTCATCTTCGCGCTCTCGTCCAAAACCACGGCGCGGAAGACTTTCCACTCCGCGAATTGGTCAAGACCAAGTATGCCGATGCGGCCGATTCCTTCCTGAAGGACTGGCCGGATTTCGAGAACTATATGTTACAGGTCTCCAGCAACGACCCAGCCATAGATGTCGACAGTCTCGGAGTATTTGCCGGGGCGAAGCTTGTACAGAATCAAGTCCTCCTGGATGCATACCTCGGAACCTCCCAGGATGATGCCGACTCGTTTCAGGACTCTACCGCGGAGACCCCACTCAAAAAGGCATACGGAGGCACCGGTATCAACTTCAATACCAAGCCCCCGGACCGCGATGCCGCCGACGAACAAATCGTCAACCAAGCCCTGATATCGTTTGCATCCGCCCTCACACGACGGTGGATGGTCCAGCAGACGCAATCTGACGCCCGTCCTTACGAGCAAAGCCCCAGCAAGGGAGCCGCCGCCGCCGTGCCGAGCCACGACTGGAAGACAGTTGCGGATTGGACAATGTCCCGAGACAGGTTCCATATCCGCGAGCGCGTGAGAGAAGGTGACTCGGCCCAAAGGGGACACATCGCGGGCTTGCGCGCCTCAAAGAGGAGAGAAAATTTTGAGAAGCTGCCTGACGGCCACGAATACGCACGCATCATGACAAGCGAGACGGATGGGTCGCTGTACCGTATCGGCGCGAACGCGACAGAAATCCTCGCAGTAGTCGAGGCTAAGAAGCGCCTGCGGGGGAAGAACCGCCTGAAGATTGAGTGGCAGGAAGCCGCTGAAATCCTGGCCTGGCTGAATATTCGCCTCCGGACAGAAACTGCGCAACATACTACCGGTAAAGGAAAAGGCCCTCAAACGGGAAGAAGAGGAATGCTGGAGCCGAAGCCAGCTACGGGGAGATCGGGGGAAAAGTCTCGGTGAGTTATCAAACTAACCCTTGTATATCCCTTCCGCGTGAAGAACAGCTTGGACTGCATTGCCGTAACTGCCTACCCATCCTATTGATATAGCCAGAATAACCACCGCTTAGTTACTATTTCTAACGCATATGCTTTCGTAGTTGCCTCCTCGTTGCTCAGGACCGTGAAGAAATTTATCTCGTCATAGGAGAGTGGGATGCGATGTACGAAGAGTATGCTCTCCACGGCTGCCTCAGAGAGGCGAATATCAAGTTTCTGCAAGGACTGCAGGCGAAGGGGGATGCGGCCCGTGACGACGCTGGCTTCCTGACCCTGCACGTATACGGGCCGTTCAGCGGAGCCAGCAGAACTCTGTATTCGCCAGGCGGGTCAATGAGGCAGCTGAGCGCGTATCTGCTCGCCCTGTCTCTTCACCTCAGTCAAGCATCCTGTTCCCCCTCGTCCCGGCGGATTTCCCCGGCCGCATCGATCCGGCTTCCTCCCCAAAGGATCCCCGGGCGACCGTGCTGCGCGGGCTGCACGTGCGGTTGCGGCTGCGACAGGCCTGGCGGGGAAAGCCGCGGTGTCTCCAAGTCTCGGTCGGAAACCCCAGAGTCCCAGAGAGGAAGACGCGATGACGGCCGTGGAGGGGCCAAACCGAAAGGGCCAGGCACAAGACGCACAGATTCACTCCCTGGACAGGACTCGGGGAGCCCAGGAGCCACACCGACTCGGAACCCGCGCGCAGGAGCGAGCAGGACCGGTGAGGGACGCGCTGCATTATCCAGGGACCAGTCAATTCCAGGAGCTATCCAGACCCAGGCCCAGACCCATGACAACCTGCCACTACGAGGACGCCGAGCCGCCGTAGACCGGCAGGGTGGCTCGACTGATGTCGGAGCCCAACCTGGCCGATCCAAATCTCGTGGCAGAGAGGCCGGAGCAGCTGGATACCAAGGCCAGCCATCTGGAACTGGCACGGCGTCTTCGCGTCCACCCCCGATGCCACACTCATCCGTGGCGCCTGTACAGCTTTCGGGCCACCAGCAGCAGAGGCAGCAGCAGAGGCAGCAGCAGGGCCACCACCACCCTCCTCCTCATGGACAGGCAGGGCTGGGGCCGCAGCAGCACCTAGACCCACGCCACACTCACACCGGCCCCAGCACGCAGCAAGAAGGCGCCGGGTCGTCAAGCCAACCACACCAGCGCGCACCACGGCCTCAGGCCCCTGAGCAAGCTCTGAGCTCTGCCCAGAGACCGCAGGACGATGTCTTCGACGATCCTGACCCTTCACACCTCTCACAGGCGGGGCCATCCTCGTTTAGCACGCCGGCTGGGACTTCTGTGCCCCCCGATCCGAGAGATCCATCCAGACCGCAGCGACAAGCGAGGGAGACACCGGATAAGAAGAGCAAGGAGGGGAAGGGAACGCCGTTACGGAAGTTCATATTCCCAATGGGGAAGAAGAAGAAGAAGGATGAGGATAACAAGAGGTAGCGGCTCCTTGTATCATTATATACATACTTTGCTTTTGTTTTTTCAGCGTCCCATTTCTCGGCTATGCAGAGAGCGTGTCTATTCTGACTGTGGTAAATGCATGGATATAAGACGATGTAGTATCATGTCCCTGCACGCTGGACACACCGCCAGCGTCATTATCACTGTGAGTATAGGTTTCGGAATATGTTTCGTTACAGTTTTGTGCTCTAGGTCATGCACTCCAGATGCGCAACACAACATTAAGACAAGCAGCGGCATGCAATACATGCTTTGTCCGAAAGAATGTAGCCACTCCTACATTATATTTATCCTAAATGATATATAGGCCTCTCTTAAAGAAAAATAGAGGGCGGCCAATCAACACCTCGGCTTCCAGGGCCTTACAAGCCGGGCGTAGTTATGTCTGCCACGCGTGCGCGCGCCACTATTACCCCAGTCCCCAATTCTAAGTACTCTTCAACGTGGAGGTCAATTTCGGAAACAGGAAAAAAATTCTACAATGACTACGATTGTTGATTAAAGGCAAGAAATTCCGAGTAGACAAAGAATCAGAAAGATCAACTCTGTGGCCCGTCGGGAGGAGCATAGATCTCTTCCTTTTGTCCACCGCCCAAGCAATGTGCCGATGATTACTGTCTCAAACGTGTGTGCAAACGCGGTCTAGAGAGATTACTGACGTAGTTTGACATATGTATGTACAGAAATGTTGTAACAATGTGCTTCATAATGGGCTCGTAATACTGAGAGTAATTCTGTGTGTCTTTGCCCATGGTGCCCCACTGCATCCCCACCTTAGGATTTAAACCTTGCTCGCATGATTTCCAGCAGATCGAGACTGCACCGACTTCTCAGCTTCAATTGGTGTATCAAGGCCATGTGCCTTGTCTCTGAGTCTCTTCTCGCTGGCACTGCAAGTATAGCGGGCCAGGATTTCACTCGAGCGGCTGTCTTCTCGGGTCTTGTAGTCTTCAGTATGCCGACCAAGACCAACTCCTGTGCTGAGATACAAATGGCGCAACTCAACCTTTAAATGGTATTCTGACCGATCTGTCTTGAAAGGTCAAGGGAGATTCGGCACCCGACATCTACAAAAGCGAGAGAATCGGAAGTCCACTCGAATATCGAGAACAGTAGAACTGGATATCGGGGGTTTCACTCTCATTTTCGTAAGAAAAGAACGGAAGAAACTATACGGATACGTGTTATCTTATATGCTTGGCTACCGGCAGGCTCTCCAACGCTAGGAACGAAGCATATAGACCCATTGGCATGGTGCTTGTGGTGTGGGGGAATTCCAGCCAAACCTGGTGGTCGAGCTTTCGACAAATATCACCAACGGAAAACGCCAGAAATGTGCGGCTGTCAGCTGCCAGTCTCCGAACGGCCCGTACGGCCAAAACAGACTTGGCTTGAACAAGAATAGCCCCCGAATACACAAAGATTGTCTTTGTCCGGATGAAGGCCCTTGGCTCGGGAGGTTCCTAGAGCAAACAATGTCCTCCAATGACGGCCAAGAAATTACCCCACAGCGGTCTCCCGAAATGTATGCCTTGATGTAGATCACCCGGGCCCTTTATCCTCAGTCCGAGTTGTTACAGTTAGTTCCGGTGCTTCAAGATCTTGTCATGTGTTTGCTCTCCACGTCTATAGGCGGCGTAGTATATTCATGGTGTGAATTGAGCATGTGACAGTGAGTCGGTGCGGCTGAAACGCAGGAAATATAATAATTAAGAAACTGTTCCCCCGAACCTGGGGTGGCTGCGGCCTCAGTAAATCTATTTGTTCTTCTCTGATGGGTTCGTACTACCTGTTCTTACTACAAGATGGCTTCCACCTTTGAAATATGCAAACCTCGCCATGAGACCTCTCATCTCACGGGGCTTGCCTTCCGGGCAGCCGAGGATTTACACAGCCAGGCGGGACGCGTGGCTTCCAATATCAACCTCGCCCGCAACTTTGGTCAGACGGTCCTGGCCAACGGCGTGATTGATGACCGCAAATTCCTCGTGAGCACCACTTTGGGACGTATGCCTGTAATCGAACACACGCTGACCGATGTGGCAACGTAGTATGAGGGAATCATCCAACTTGCCGCGTCGCTGCCGAATGACTCTCGGCTTCGCGATGACTTGAGCGGAGCATTCATCAAGAACCTCTGGGGCGCACTCCAACATCCTCCCATGTCCTTCTTGGGGGATGAATTCAAGTACAGGACTGCGGATGGCAGCAACAACGTAAGTGAATAGACTTGGCCCTGTGATGTCGATGCATTGCTGTGCTTGTACTGACGCTCGAACAGAACATCATGTATCCGCAGCTGGGCGCTAGCGGATCGCCTTACGCTCGTAGCATTATCCCAACTCGTCCACGGGACATCAACCTGCCCGACCCGGGGCTCATCTTTGACAGTGAGTTTATTACGTGTTATGTGTTACAATTTCATCTCTGATACCTTATAGCCCTCTTGCGCCGTGACGGACTTGCCAGGGAGAGTCCCACCAAAGTCTCGTCGTCACTGTTTCACTTTGCAACCATCATCATTCATGATATTTTCAACACCGCCGGCAGCAACCTGGCCTGCTCGAGCTATCTCGATCTTGGTCCGCTGTACGGCCACAACGAGACCCAGCAGAGCTATGTGAGGACCTTCAAAGACGGGATGTTGAAGAAGGACGCATTCGCGGAAAGGCGTCTCATTGGCCAGCCACCTGGAGCCTGTGCCATGTTGATCACGTTCAACAGGTTCCACAACTACATCGTGGGAGAGCTCGCCACTATCAACGAGCACGGTCGATTCAAGATGCCTGAAGGGAAACCGGACACTGAAAGTTACAAAGCCGCACTCGCCAAGCGTGATAACGACCTGTTTCAAACCGGCAGACTGTGAGTGAAGGACTTCATTTAGAATTGCGTCTGGGTTGGTCGCATGATTGACAATTCGGACTTTCTCTCAGTGTAACTTGCGGCCTCTACGTCAACATCATTCTTGGGGACTATCTACGCACTATCTTGAATCTGAACGATAACCCCGTGAAGTCCGACTGGAAGCTCGATCCGCGAGAGAATTTCACCAACGTCTTCGACCCGGATGGAACTCCCAAGGGTCTGGGGAACCAAGTCTCTGCAGAGTTCAACTTCGTCTACAGATGGCGTAAGAAAAGTCTTTCACTGTGTACCACCCTGCAAAATAAGACTCAAAACTTTCCCATGATCACCGCTGGCACGACTTGAGCAGCTCACTGTCCTTGGTCACATTCAGCGTCTCTACGACCAGTCACAATCGCCTGTTGAAAAGCTCGTCGAAACATTTGGCTAATAGAAATATCTCCTAGATGCAACCACGAGCAACAAAGACGAGGAGTGGCTCAACAGCTTCATCGCCAATGAGATTATTCCAGGTGTTGACCCCAGTGAGTACATGTCGCTCAACCGCTTTGAACTTTACGAAAAGGCTAGCGAGACTGACCAGACCCAGCCACCGCTGACCCACAGGTGATCAGAGAGAATCTGCACAAATGGTTCAACGACAATGTGCCCGCAGACAAGCCCGAGACATGGACTTTCAACAAGCTGAAGAGGGTGAACGGGGCTTTCAAAGACGCCGATTTGGTCAGAATTCTCACAGAAGCTACGGACACGGTATCCGGAGCCTTTGGTGCCCGCAATACACCTGTCGCCCTGAAGGCCGTCGAAATGCTGGGCATCAATCAGGGTCGCGAGTGGGGCCTCACATCCCTAAACGAGTTCCGCCAGTTCTTCAAGTTGAAGCCTTTCACTTCTTTCAAGGAAGTGAACTCCCAGCCCGGTATTGCTGAGACACGTAGGTTCCATTCGGGCCATGACCATATGCTGCCTTGACGGTGAGACCCAAGATTGCTAACCACCCACGCAGTGGAGGCTTTGTACGGCCACCCAGACAACATCGAGTTGTACCCGGGCCTCATGGCCGAGGAGGCCAAGCCGCAGTTCTCCCCTGGCTCTGGTCTTTGTCCCGGATTCACCATATCCGAGGCCATCCTCTCAGACGCCACAACTCTGGTGCGAGGGGATCGGTTCTACGCGCTTGAGTATGGACCACAGAGTTTGACCAGCTTCGGGTAAGTACAACGGCAGCGCTCCGGTGGTTGCGAGACGACTCACATGGGAATTCCATACAGGTTCAAGGAGGTCGAATCTGACTATGACGTCGCCGGCGGTGGCGTCATGTACAAGCTTCTGATGAGGGCCTTCCCAGGCTGGTACCGAAACAATAGTGTCTACGCGTTGTACCCGTTTAGTACTCCTCAGAGGACTCAGGAGATCTTCCTCAAAAATGGGCTGCCCCACGGCATCCAATTGAGTTACGATCATCCCCAGCTCACTCCACCTCCAGTACCTGTCCTAAGTTATAAGAGTGTCGTCAACGTCCTCAACGACCAGCAGCGCTTCAAGGTTCCATGTGAGCTCCCGTCTAAGTCACGATACAACAAGACATACGAGTTGGTCACAATTACAAGAGGCTAACAAATGAATTAGGGGGCGAACATACCTATGAACTTACCGGGCATGACTACATGCTGTCGGGAGACAAGCCTGCCAACGCCAAGCAGCGCAGAGAGGTCAATGCAGCCATGTACAAGCCCCAGGATACACTGGACGAGGTGAGGAAGTTCTACGAGACGGTCACATCAGACCTCATCCAGAAGAACAAGCGAAAGCTGGGCAACCAGACCTACCAGATCGATATTGTGAAAGAGTAAGCCCGAGCCATTCAAACCCCCTCCAAAAATTTGTTCAGTGCTAATTGTGACCTCTTCCAAACAGTATCGGCAACCTCGCCCACGCCATGTTCACGGCGCGCTTCTTCGCCATCCCCCTCAGGGAAGACTCCGCCAGCCACGGGCCCGGCCTCTCGGCCCAGGAGATCTACGAGGCACAGGCCAGCCTCTTCCAGTACGTCTTCCTCGACCTCGACACCGCCAAGTCGTACAAGCACCGCGTTGAGGCCTCCAAGAACACGGCGGTGCTCGGGGACGTCATGCGCAAGGTGGTCGAGAGCACCAAGCACCACCCGGGCCTGATCAAGATGCTCATGGCCCTCCTGGGCCACGGCAGCGACGTGCCCGCCATCCCCGGGTTCGGCAAGGATATGATACTCAGGCTTTTGAACGGCGGCAAGTCCGTTGAGGATGTGGTGTGGGAACTGGTCCCTACCCAGGCGGCGGCGGCTGCTACCCAAGCTGCAGCGGTAAGTCTTGACTGGGCCTCACTTTTTTTATACCGTGTTCTGGACATATGACTAAACATCAATCGGACTCCCAAAAACAGTGGGCGCAACTCATCGACTTGTACCTGTCCGATGACTACAAGGAGCACTGGCCCGCCATCGTCGCGCTCGCTCAGTCCAGCTCCCCGACGGCTTTTGAGAAGTTGAGGAAATACGCTCTGGAGGGGTAAGCCTATTCTGCTACCAATGTTATCACAGGTCGAGATAAAGGCCCCAGGAAAATAACATAAACATACTAACACCACTGAACATCACACAGCTTCCGTCTATATCCCGCTGCCGCAGGCGTCCTTCGTGTCGCAGCGGTCAACAACACACCACTGAGCGACGTTGGCCAAACCACCACCCTCCCGCAAGGCACAGGCCTCTTCGTAGACTTCATCACCGCGGGCCGCGACCCGTCCAAGTTCCCCGAGCCCGCCAGGATCCGCCTCGACCGGCCGGAGGAGATCTACATCCACCACGGCTGGGGCCCGCACCAGTGCCTGGGGCGCGCGATCGTGACGGCCGCGGGCGCCGCCATGCTCAGGGCCTTCGCGAGGTCGTGCCCCAACGTGCGGCGGGCGCCGGGCCCCGCCGGGGAGATCAGGACGAAGCTGTTCAACGGGGCGTTCCCCGTGTTCCTGGCGGAGGACGGCGGGAGCTGGGAGGCTTTCCCAGTGTCCAAGAAGGTGCTGTTTGATGTCTGGGACGGGCCGAGCGGGAGGAACGGCCACGGGAGGGCTAATGGCTACGGTAGTGGGCATCACACCAATGGGATGAATGGTCACCATTAGTCATTTCGGATTTGGGGGCCCGGCACTGGTACCTTGATGTTGGGTTGAGGCTGGGGAAAATAGGTGCTCGGAAGAGGAAACATTCATGAAATTGCACAGGAATGTTCCTTTCTGTTATTGAAACGTGGCCCAAGCCACACCTCTAGCTGGCTCACCAAATAATGCTTATTGCCGACGATCAATTCCTTCTTCTGTTTTCCAGTTAGTGCTCTTTGAAGCGTAAGTGTTCATATTGGTCCCAAATCCCGATTCATTTTGTATTTCTGCGTGATACTGGGAATGCTAGTTATTGTCGCAGTGCGCACTGTTGGACTACGGGACTATTTAAATAGCCTTCCTTTCCCCAATTGTTTTTAGAAAAATGAACCTTCTTTCGTGCCGTTTCTGAGCAGCCAGCTTTTTGAGAGTATTTGTCCCCCTCTCGTCAGAGGGCCCTTCTGGGGGGCTTCCTCGCCCCCTCCGCGCAGGCGATCCCTAGGCCTGCAGACCGGGAGAGGCCTCGCCCTCCTCTCCCTGTTTCACTATCATGCTCAAAGCCTATATATGGGCTTGATGTACTGCTTGCTTGGTACAAGCCAGCTTCGTTATTTCGTCACTCGCTGTCCCACCACTCATGGGACAATATAGCTGCGGCTGTTGGCCGGTCTCGAGGATCCAGCTTCATAATCCAGATTATGAAGTCCTTGTCCTTTTCGCCAACCTTACTGTCTGTGATACTCTGAAAAGGGGTTCTGCTCTCCTGAAGGTTCTTTAACATCCAGACAACAAGTTCCATCACATCTTCGTTGGCGATTTCCTGGTACTTGATTGGAAACGGCCCGAAGATTTCGACCTCCCTCCTGAGGACAGCAAACTTGTAATCGTCGAGAGGATCCCTTGGAACATCTTTCGGGTCAAAAATGTTAAAGTCGCGGCCGTAGATGAGACTAATCAACTACAGAGATATCAGATCACGGCTGGGCAGATGGAGACTCCGTAAGCGTTGCGGTGTGGTCTGCCTTACCAGTGTTCCGAAAGACCAAATGTCCGTTTTGGTATCCCACGGCATGTGCATGAGGACTTCGGGACTTGACCACATGGGCGCCCCGATAGGCTGGCCTTCCAAAGCGTACTCGTGTGTCTCCAGATACGAATGGCCCATGTCAGCCAACTGCACGTCGGTGAAGCGATTCGTCTGATCCGGTCGTTCGTTAACAAGGACATTGTCTGCTTTCACGTCTAACATAAAGAGTCCCGCGCAGTCAGCAGCAAATAAGCGTGAAGGTGTTGCAGATGTGGGTTCTTACCTGCGTGGACATAACCGTCGTTGTGCGTCACAGCCAAAGCCTCCAGAACGCCGCGGCACACATATTTGAGCTCTGTACGATTCAGCCTCTGCCGGATCGAGGACTGCAAAAGGGTGTATTGGAGGTGGCTCAGGACAATCGTCGTGGGCTCCGCAGGATCTACTATCTCATCCAGCAACGGTCGGATGTGTTTAGACCGTGGCGTGAAGATCTTGAGTACATCACGCTCGTTGGCCACCCGAGGATGACCATGCACACTCTTGACTATGACATCTTCACGACGTTGGTTACTACAATTTCTGTCATTAGTATGCCTTCCACGGGTATCCCGTTGTGATTCGACCGCGTGAATTGTTGGTACCTGGCAAGCCAGACGGCTTTGTGCAACTGCTTGACGATCTTGTATTTGTCAACATGCCCGGTGAGCACCTGTAGTGTATGAAAGAGACTGGCCATGGGCTTGGAACCAGAGGACGAATGACGATCTAATTCAGCAGGGAGATTGCAGATGAGAGTAGGTGCGATGTTGGCAGACGACTTTGCTCTGAAAAGTGTTCCCGGTGAGAAAGGTGAGTGAGCTGGAGGAGCTAAGCTCCAACTGTTCACTTGGGTGGCGCGGTATTTATGCTGAATCTGTTCAAAACAGTCATGTTGGGTCTTGGCATTGCGGCACCAGCATTATATCGGACATACTCTAGCCACCCGTGTGTCCCTTAAACACGCTCAAGTGTATTTCACATCACATATCAGGACTATTCGAGTGCCTTAAACATATCTGCACAGATTGCATCGACAGCACACCAACACCTATCTATCATCTTAGCGTGGCGTTTTCAATCGTTCCCCGACCTACTTTGTGAGAGCCCGAGGAAAATGTCCACAACAGCAGCAGCAGCAGACCCGCCGAGCTATGAAGCCCTGCGCAGCGCGGGTCAGGGCGTCACCTTCACAGACGCCGCAATGCGCCTCCTATGGACACTCCAGGGGCCCCTCTCGACCTCAGTGATGGTTATGGCCGAGAGGCAGAGCCCAGACTCGCCCCGCGAGGCATACTTCCAGCAGACACTGGGCGGGACATCTGGCACGCTATTGCGTCCGAGGCCCTAACACAGCCCCCGGATCTCGTCTGTCACGGTCACTGTGGACCCGCTGCAGATCTGGGCGGACGAGTGGGAGGAGAGCCATCGTCACGCTGAGCCGGGAGGCGAAGGGTGTGTATTCGGGCGAATTACTACACAAGGCCAGGAGGCGGAGGCGGAGGGCTCGCGAGAAGAAGAAGACGAAGAAGAAGACGAAGAAGAAGACGAAGAAGAAGACGAATATGGGCTGGTGTTTCTCCGTTGCTGCGGGACGGGCCGCCCCAATACGCACACGCCACTTGTTGTCAGGCCGCCTTCATCTTCTGAAAGGCAATACATCACGATCCATAACTACGTATCAGCTGTCCACCCGTGGCTGATGGGGCAGCGGGATGATATTCTGTCAGCCAGGAACGTGTGGGGCGACAGGCCGCCATCAGCCGACACCAAGCTGGCGGTCAACTACCATGGAGTAGGGGATCTCAGGATCAATGAGTTGGAGAGCTGGTTTTCACTGATGGGGGGGGTTGTGACATGTTCCGCAGGTCTATAGTGCTCCCCCGCCGCATTTACGTCCCAATCCGCCCCCTTTCTGGGGCTTCAATCCTACGCTAGGTAATTGAACAGATACATTATGCGTACACTTTAGCAGCGGCCACGAGAATGAAGCAGTTGGTCGGGGCTGAAACCCACAAGATATTCTGCTTGGGCGTTTATGGCCATCAGACCTCGGGACGGCGAAATTCATATAGGTGGTGATGACATGGATCATCTTCGTTTGCAATGCAGAATGAGCAGACTCCGGAAGCGAGTCCCAGCCAAATTAGTGGGCAGACGGTGAGGAGATCACGGTCGACCACTGAGGAAAAGGCCAACACTACATGAAGCGGCAGGTCTAGAGAGACGGCTACCAAGCAGGGCTCGCAAATAGCCCACACCGTCATTGTAAACAGGTATGACTGTGCAAATTGAACCGAGGTACAAATGTATATATACAAGATTGAGAGTTCCTCAAACTGACAAGAAACCTGATTCTCGGTGTTATCCCGGAGTCTCTCCTATTTGAACCCCCTGTACCTTATCATAAAGACGCCACCCTAGGGTATCGCAAACTATCGGCTCCGGGCCTCTTCATCCCGCCCACAAGGCTGTCCCTTAACGTAGTAACGTCCTCGACATACTCGAACCTCGCAAAGTCATACACATCGTCACCAGCCGCCGCCGCCGCCGCGCCCGCCCCTCCCTTGCTGCGCGTCCCGGAGTCGGTGCTCCTCGACGGCCGCGTGACGTCGCCCGCGACCCGTTCGAGGTCGACAAACTCGCTGATGTGGTCCATGTTCCCCAGCATGACCTCGTCGTCGTCGTTGTCGTCCCCGCGGCGGTGGTCGCGGCGCTTGCGGGACGAGGCTGGCGCCGCGGCCGTGGAGATGAAGCCGACAGAGTACTTGCGCGGGTCATACCCCCCGCCGGTGCCGCCCGGCCGCTGCTGCTGCTGCTGGCCCCCTCCGACGAAGCTGACGAGCTTGCCCAGGATGGCGAACTCGAGCTTGAGCTTTATCGAGTAGACGACGCCCTTGAGCATCGTCTCGAGGATGTAGTAGCTCGCGGCCTCGAGGCCCAGGAGCCCCAGGTCCATGGCGATGATGACGGCGTTGATGGCCAGCAGCTGGCGCATGGTGGCGCGCGTGTCGGGCTGCAGGCTCGTGCGCAGGATGCGGAACGTCTCGACGACGTAGATGGACGACAGCGCGGCCTCCTGGCAGAAGAAGCCGCTCATCTGGATCTTCTCCATGACGTCGTACCCGCGCGCGAACTCGCGCACGTGGGGGCCGTGCACCGAGGACCCGTACGTGAACACCGTCGTGGGCAGGTGGAACACGGCCGCGTCGATGAGGATCATCCACCCCGTCCAGCGCACGATGCGCTCCCCGCGGGGCCCCTTGGGCACGATGAGGTGCAGCCGCGACCACAGGACCAGCGCCTGCCCGGAGACCATGGGCCACCAGCCGAGCGTGATGAGCGTGATGGCCGCGTAGCGCGAGCGCCCGTCCGTCACGTCCAGGAGGTCGAGGGCGAAGCCGATGGTGTAGGGGATGATGGCGAGGGCGGACACGAGGACCGAGTAGAAATAGAGCCCGCGGTAGTGCTTGAAGGTCAGGAGCGTCATGACTGCTATCTCGGCGGCGTTGTAGACGGCCAGGACGCCGACGGCCACGACGAAGACGCGGAGGGAGGGCGCCTGGTCACCTGTGTCTGGGGTCAAGCCCGCACCGGGGGCGAGCCATGCTGATGAGTCGGGGGGTGAGTCCGGGAGGGCGTTGTCAGTGTCGGTGGTGGCGGCTGCTCGCAAGAACAGGGCGGGGTTGCTAGGCGACATAGGAGACATCTTATGCCAAGTGGGGCGCCTGGTGCTAGCCAGGTAGTTCCTAGAGGTCTTATCTGCGTGGCGACTCTTGTTTCTGTCGTTGGGTCAAGGCGGCGGCGACGCTGTGGTGACGCTGTGTAAGACGGTGAGACTTGAGGCGCTCTTGTCATCGGCCGTCGGGAGCACAGATGCGGCAGGTGTGGACGCGCAGGGCGGAGGTGCTCATTGTTTTACCCTGTGCACAATTGCTCACTATGGCTTTCTTCGCAGCGCCAAAGCGTGGTTGTCTCCAAGTAGGTATGGGGAGAGGCTCCTGGAGGGCGAAGTGGTGAGGTTGAAACAGGAGTGAAAACTTATATCAGCAGAGGGCCACAGATGCAGTCAGCAGCTAGCCCATCGATTGATTCATCCATCCATCCCAGCCCGACTCGACTAACCACACCGCATCCAGCAAAAGAGGGATGGGAGCCGGTGATCGTTACGGTCATCTCCGAGCCGTGCTCCTCCAGAATATGGTTCGCGCCGGCGCCCTCCAACCCCCAACCGACCCCGAGCCTGCAGGAAGCGAACCAAGCCAACCTTGCTGCGCAGTGCAACTCTCCAAAAACCCACAAACCTCTGACGCTGGCAGTTTTTGGGGCCAGGCTGTGTCAAGCGGGGGTGGACTGCCGATCCGTCAGCTCTCAAGCCCGTCGAGGCAAACAGAGGAGGGGATGATCCCCCGGTTTTGTCGATCCGAGTCCTCAGCGCCGCCGCCGACCACAGGCTTGCCGGCCCTGCAGGCGCCTATACATGGCGCCGGAGAGATCAGGTCTGGTAGGCTGGAGCCGTCTTGTTGATCAAGTGGGATCTGCTGCTGGCTCGGCTAGCGGGCGGTTGATTGGGCACTCATCGGATGCACTTCTGTACAACAGACAGAGCGTGTGTATCCTGATGCTGTCTTCGTCATAATGAGGGATGACTCGTGTAAGCCGCAAGTCTGAGGTGTCCAATTCGGGACTTTTGCTGGCATGACGCATGGTGTCGGTTAATAAGCGACAGAGACTCCATTGAGAGATGAAATGCCGCCTACGACGCTCCACAGCTGGGTTAGCGAGGGAAAAGACGCCTGTCAAGGTTGCCGACAATCAGAAGTACATGATATGGCGCAAGTGTCGGAAGGCAGTTGCGAGACTGCCGAGACCTGTGTTTGACGATGTTCATTTTTGACATGATGTTGGTGTATAAGTATATACGCTTATGATGCAGCTGCACCCAGAGCCAGGCAAGCGCCTGGCGCTAGCTCGCCCGCGCGACTAACGCCCAAGCCCAATGGCGGCAAACAGCTCGTCGTACACCTTGCCGACCCAGCCATGCGCGGGTCCCCCTCTGGCGACGATGCCCAGGGCGCCAGCCGCCCAGACGGCAGTAGCCGCGACCGCGATGCCGTTGATCCAGAGCCATATCCTCCTCCTGCGCTTCCTGCGGCGGACGTCCTCGTTCCTGTCGCGCGTAGTGCCCACCGTCTTGATGTCGGCGCGCCAGCCCGCCATCTGCGCCAGCCCGACCCACTTGGCCCAGCCCCAGACCATGTGCCCGCACCCGAGGGCCAGCAGGCCGCCGTAGGTGGCGTACGAGACGGCCGGGTGGGACGCGAAGCCGTGGGCCACGTAGGCCAGGCCGATGTTGGAGCTGTCGCCCTCGACATGCAGCGGCAGCAGGCGGTTGACGGCGACGTGCGCCGCCAGGAAGGCCGCGAAGCCGTACCCCGAGGCCGAGACCCAGCTCACCTGCGGCCAGGCGGACCTCGGGCCGCCGTCCGTGGACGAGGTGAAGGACCGCCCCGTGGATGACCTCGTGGGCAGGACGGCGGGGGTGGCGCCGCCGTAGCGCTTGAGGTTCTGGGAGCGGCGGACTAGGCGTAGGGCGATGCCCGAGGCGATGTGGGCGGCGATGGGTAGGGCGACGAAGAGGGGCTCGGTCATGGGTGTCTGGTAGATCTCGCGGGCGAGGAGGAGGTAGCCCTCGGATGCGGGCACGGAGCGGGTGATGAGTGGTATTATGGAGGTGTTTGCGATGTGCAGGCCGGTAAATATGGACAGAGCGTAGGTTGAGTACCGTTGTATGCGTGTTACTGAGTCGGGTCAACATGTTAGTTGCGACACCTGGCCTGGTGTGGTGTGGTCTGGTAGGTCGTATGCTCACGATAGTATACAGAGCCGTGGCCACTGCCACTCAGCCCAAGTGACGAGGTGCGAGCATGGCCAGGCCTGTCGCTGGACCCTATCGACCTCGTCGTCTCCTTGTCCGTGTCTGCCTCTGTCCTTGTTCCATCGCTCGACTCCTCGGGCAACGGTGGCAGGTCCTTGTCGGTGTCTGGCATTGGCTGTGGCTCGAGTTGGAGCAGCGAGATGAGCGTCTCCTGCGAGGCGGTGGCCCTCAGAGACCTGGAGTCCATGGCTACCAGCCCCTCTCCTTCTCCTCTTCTGTGCTCTACTTTGGTCGTAGACACGTGGGCGTATGGTTATGAGGGTATCATGGGGTATGACTGCTGGTGGCGGCAAACCAGAGGAAGTAAGTTAGGTAGTCTTGTGGTCAATGTGGCCGATGTGGCCCAGAACTGTTGAGAACAATTGGCAGGGAGGCAGGCAGGCAGGTTGCCCCAAGGCCTGGGGCGTCGGGTGAACCCTCCGCGACCCCTGCACTTTGGGGCATCTCTGACGTTGATACTGAGGTTAAGGCCCCACTGTGACCCGCCCAGTTCATGCTGCATTGGCCCTGTCAGGCCTGTGAGGATGCTAGAATTACACACGCACCACAGTAACCAATTTGACTGCTGCCCTTGCAGACACGCAGGCAGGCGGGGTCCTAACCCACCCAGCAGCCCCCGCAGCTTTTTCTGGAATTCCGGCGTCAGAACCAATCCCGGCCGGCAGAGCAAGCTCAAGCTCCACCATGACTCCGATTCCATTCCAAAAGTCCAACATCCAACACCCACAACGACGCGACCAGGGAATGTACTGCTGACAACTGCAACCAAGAGAAAGTATTCAATATGCCTCCAGTAAGACAGTCCAAATCAAACAACCAACATCTCTCTCTCTCTCTCTCTGGCATTGAACGCCCTCTCCCCCAAGGTGCACAAGACATGCTAACCGCCCAAATGGAAATCAGAGACACCAGACGCTCCCCCCGGCAGCCACGGCCGCCGCCCGCGAGGCCCTGCAGTCCTTCTACTGCCAGCTCTGCCAGAAGGGCTACAGCCGCCACAACGAGTACGAGGCCCACCTCTCCTCCTACGACCACTCGCACAAGGTCCGCCTCAAGGAGATGCGCGCCATGACCCGCGACCCCGCCGCCGCTGCCCGCGCACGCAAGGCCGAGGCCAGGGAGAACGGCGTCATCAGCATCCAGCTCGGCGGTGGCGGCGAGAAGCCCCAGGCTTCTGCGGGTGGCGGAGGTGGTGGGTTCAAGAAGGGCGGCTTTAAGAAGTCAGGGTTCAAGAGTGCCTTTGCGCCGGCTGATGGGGAGGGAGAGGCTGACAAGGAGGTCAAGGCCGCGGACGAGGCTGTGGACATCAAAGTCAAGAGCTCGGGGCTGCAGCGTGCCGGTGGGGGTGGTGATGCTGAGAGCGACACCGAGGACGAGGGATACGAGATGTACGACCCCAACTTCCCTACCGACTGAGGCTCCGAACATGGGGTGAAACGAAAAGCCCCGACCGGCTTTCTATTCAGGCAACACACTGGGACCGGAAAATGGAGGTCGGACAGAGGGACACTCGACATCACAACACGCAAGCGAACATCTCTGACGGGGACAATCTTGACGCGGAGAGTGCGGCCATGGAATTGTGGACCTACGCATTCAATACCTCAGACAGGAGGACGCCATTATAAAGCCCGGAAACTTCTCAGCTCAAGGGGAACAGCGGCGCACGTCAAAGCACTCCCACGCGCTCTTGGAACAGAACTTGCCAAGGAATCCACCTCACTGAGTATTACTACGGATTGGGAAAATAATTCGGCTGGAACTGCGACAGGTCCTCCTCCAGAAGGCCCATCATGTACCGATTGCCCGAGAACCAATCACCCAGCTGGCTCGTTTGGTTCATGGCCAGCGCATGGTTCACCGGCGACGCACCAAAAGGCGCCCCAGCGGCCACGGGCGAATGAGGCAGCGCCCCACTTGCTGCGGCAGCAGCTGCAGCCGCGGCGGCGGCAGCTTGGGCTTGGTGGACTTGTGCCTGGTGGACCTGCGCCTGGGCCTGCGCGGCCGACATGTCGCCATCGATGGGCATGAAGCCCAGCGCGGACAGGTAGATGTCGAACTCGTTCCCGATGGGGGCCATGTCGGTGTCCTGGGGCTCTGACGAGTTGGCCTTTGTCTTGGCCTCGACGTACAGCGAGGCGACGTTCTGCAGCACCGAGAAGAGGCGGTGCAGCTTTTCGACCCCCTCGGACACGGCGCACGTCGGATGGAGCGACGCGATGAAGTCGCGCAGCCGCTGCAGGTCTGCCATGTTGGACGTCTCGATGATGTGGCAGAATATGACGATAAAGGGGACGAACGGCGCGTAGAGGATCGTCCTGGACGGGAAGAATTGGGAAGTCAGCGACAGGAAGAGCAGAACAGACAGACAAAGAAAGAATTCTAGTGTCGAGCACAATCATGGGCGCCACTCACCAGTGTATGTACGAAGCCGCCACCCACAGGTTGCTGCCCATCAGCTTCATGCACTCCTCGTGGGTCTGCATGGCCAGCCTCGCCGTCTCGATGCACTCGGGCGTGAAGGTCGAGAAGCCGTGCCCCCCGACGCCGGCGGGGATGGCCCGGTAGACGAGCGTCAGGCTGCTGAGGAACGAGACCTGGTCGCTCTTCATGACCATCTCCATGACCGTGGCCTTCCTGGCGTCGGCCCAGCTCCCGCCGCCCCCCGCGCCCCCGGGCTTGAGCTTCCTCATCTCGCTGCTCCGGATCAGCAGCGCCTGGTCGGCGATCACCTTGAGCCTCCCCGCCAGCCGCCGCGCCGTCTCGACGCGCCGGCCCACGGGCTGGCCCAGGCTGGAGGGCGAGTACAGCCGCTCGTAGATCTGGCCCTGGATGTCGGCGTGCGCGATCCACAGCCGCAGCACCTCCTTCCACATGTCGGGCGCGTTGACCTGCCCGATCACGCGCGGCAGCGTCACGTCGAAGTCCTGGATCGTCGGCGCGCGGCCGAGGCGGAGCGCGAGGCCCCGGTCCAGCATGTAGCTGAACCAGAAGAGGATCCCCTTCTTGTCGCCGAGCACGCCGCTGCTGCTGCTGCTGCAGCTGTTGCCACCACCGTCCTGGCCCGTCCCGGGACCGCCGCCGCCGGCACCGCCCCTGTTCACCTCGACGGTGCCGCCCGTCACGCGGTGGTACCCCAGGTCCTGGCACAGCTGCGCGGCGGTGGTGTTGAGCTGCCACGCGAGGCTGGGCCGGCTGATCTCGATGGCGTAGCTGGCGCCCAGCAGCAGGGCCTCGATGTTCTCCATGCTGGCGCCGAGGAAGAAGCGCAGGTTCGCCAGCCCCGTCTCGAGGTTGTCCCTGCACAGGCGGTAGTAGCCGGCGTACCTCTCCCGGCCGGCCTCGTCCCCGGCCCCGCCCGCCATCACGGCCTTCTCCTGGAACAGGTAGTACAGCCCCATGTTGACGATGATGAAGTTGGCGTGGCTGAAGTCCTCGAGCGCAAAGTACACGCGCCGGCACGCCTCGGCAAAGTTCTCCACCGCCATGAAGCAGCACACGCTGATCAGCGTGAAGGTCCCGGGCGGCGTCTCCTTGACCTCCCGCAGCAGCGGGATCACGGCCTGCACCGGCGGCATGGGGAGCTCGCGGAACCCGCCCCGGGGGAGGGGCCGCTGGTGCGCGAACCGCACGTCGTTGTTCCCACCACCACCACCAGCGCCGCTGCTGCTGCTTCCGCCGCAGCCGCTTCCGCCTCCGCCGCCGACACTGTTCGACCCCCGCCGCGCCGCGCCGCCGCTCGCCTGCTGCCTCTGGCTCAGCCCGACGATCTGCTTGAGCGACGACAGCGCCGCCGCCATGCTGGGGTCGAGGTCGCGGAGCGACGTGCGCTCGACGGCGTGCTCGAGGAACTCGGACGCGAACACGGTGTGCGCCGTCAGCGACGAGTTGCCCTCGAAGGCCGAGGAGTCGAGCTGCTCGTTGCCACTGGCGTCGGGCGTGCTGCTGCCGCCGCTGCCGTCGTCCCTGTCCTCGCCGCCACCGTCGTCGTCGTCGCCTGACATGTCCTCCATCTCGTGGTTGTCGGCCGCCCTCTGCCGCGGGGACACGTGTCCGCCGCCGCCGCCGCTGGTGTCCATGGCGGTGGTTAATGACGACGACGACGACGACGACGCATGTTCCGGCCGCCCTTCGTGGAGGGGCAGGTCGGAGCCACCGCGGCGGAAGGCGCTGCTGTTGTTGCTCAGCTCGCGGAGGAGCTTCTCTATGGAGCCGAGGCGCTGCTCGATCTGGTCGATCTTGCGCTCACTGACCTGTGGTCAGTCATGGTGGGTGTCCATGAGGGAGGGGCCTTTGCTATAGGGGCAATGGTCGTAAATGAGGTGAGGGCTGTGTTCAGAGACGGGGGTAGGTAAGGTGAAGACGCGAGATGATGAGAGGAGGAGACATGAGAGACGGACTATTGCGTAGATATCAGGACCCTCTGCCTCGCCTCCCTGGGCTTCTGGCCCGCGCCGGTCGAGCTGCAGACCCGGTTCGCTATGCGGCAATTCGAGCATGGCGATTCTTTGTCGCACCGTATCTGCACCTCGTCAGTCCCACCCGAACATGAAAGTGCGGCGGTTGAGGTCTGGAGCCCGGGTTCTGACTGCGACCATGGGCGTCCGCGGAACAGCCCCCCATGCACAGACACACATCTTTCTGCGGCAAAATTGTTGTGTTTGTCCACTTACTTTCCGTATCCGGCACTGGTCACACTGTGAGAAGATATCGCGTCAGCAAGGGGGTTCGTCGGTCTGGCGCGGTCTGGTCCTCTGTGAGGTGGTATACCGGTGGATATCCAAGGGGGTCCTCGGACTCCCGAGGAATTCATGCTGTGGTGGGAGCGAGTCTGGGCAAGGCGGGGGGGAGTGGGCTCGGGCGTAAACATATAAATATGTTTCACCCCGAGTATCCAAAACCGCATGACAAGACCATGTATAGAATAGATAGATGGAGCATCGCACGTACTGCTCGACTAATAGCCGCGTTGGCAGGGTCCCCTCCGTGTCCCAGCCCTCCGGCCGGTGCCCCTGAGTCGCCCCGGCCGTGATCTGAGGGGGTGTTGTTACTGCTGGCCATGCTGCACACACCTCTGTTGAAACCGTTCAATTGGGGAAGAACCGGAGGAAGAAGGGTTTCCGGGACGGGTGGATCGTCAATGATGCAGACTCATTGCTAGACCACGGATCGCCACATCTCATGAGCTTCGAGTTATTCGCAGGCCATGGTTCACCCGCATCTCCTCGTTCAAGGGCCGTCGTTCAAGAAGGTGGTGCAAATCTCAGGGTCCGGGGCACACATGGATGGGACCCGGCGTCCGCGGCAGCCGGGGCGACAGAGGTCCACAAACCCACTGCGAGCAAGCGGGGCTGGGGAGGGGTTCTTGGGGACCGGTCTAGTCCATGTTGAGTCTCGGCTCTCGACTGACTTACTTACTATGTAATCCCTGTGACGCGTGCCGCGCGACGCGCTGCCTCTTTTGTCATTGGCTATATCAGCCGCGCCGCACTGGCAGCCGCGCAGATCGTGAGATGTACCAGGTTGGCGAGCCTCGCGGTACCTTTCCCAACTCTGCCGGACAGTGGTTAGGCAGTCGTACGTACTGTCGCAGAGGGGTTTCACTCAGGGTTGGTGGGAGGAGAACGGCATGCTCGTGTGAAATTGCTTCCTCTCTTTGGAAGCCGTGTGGTGCGATAGGTACTGGTTTGCGGTGGCTATATGACTGGCTGCACTTGCACGATCACTGTTATTAGGGTAGGTTGTTGATAACTCATCATGAAGCCGTACTGTGGGGGATTACGACTGGTATTCACTTGTGACTAGTCCCGATGGGACGTCTCTGTGAGGGCAATGGAAAGGTGCCGTCAGCCAGAAACTGAAGTAGCAAGGCCGGCGCTCTGTGTGAACCGCTGGAGAAAATGGCAACAACAATAAAGGAACAAGGGAAACCTCATTCTTCATCGTTCCGGCCACTCCATCTTACATATCATCATCCCGTACGCCAGCAAAATGGCTTCCGCTCCCAGTCTTCGAGTTCCGCCCCTGCGACCGCCAGAGGCCCACAAAGGGCGCGGCGAGGACCCCACCGGCGACGCCGCATCCCAGGCCGGCAAGGCACGACGCCCAGTCCTTCTCTCGTTCGACGAGATGCCCGAATGGTTCCAGCGTGAAGGAAACCAGTGGATTCTCCACGGCTACCGGCCCATCTCCGCCTCGGCTCGCGCTTCGTTCCGCAGTTGGTCGTACATGCACAATCCCACCTCGTCCCGGCCGTCGTCTTCCTGCTCGGCGAGTGGTACATCTAGCAGTACCTCGCCAACAGATACTCCGGGGTTACTGCCCCCGATTGCATTGCTTTCTCCGTCTTTTTGTTGGCGGCCGCCACGTGCCTGTCATTGTCGGCGACGTATCACAACTTGATGAACCACTCCCAACGCATGGAACGTTTATGCCTGCCACTGGACATGCTGGGTGTGGTCATCTTCATACTGGGCGATCTTGTCTTGGGAATATACATAGTTTTCTGGTGTGAACATTTGCTATGCAGCATTTACTGGTCCATGGTTAGTTAAGTAGTTGATCTCCATGTGCACCGTTTTTTTCCCTTGCTTTTTTCCTCGTCTCTGAGATCGGGTACTTGAGTCTAACACTCTTCTTTCCTCGGTTGACAGATCGGAGTTTTCGGCACCTTGGCCGCCTTCACGACAATCCACCCCAAGTTCCAGGGCTCAAAGTACCGCCTCTTCCGAGCATTGATGTTTGTGGCAACTGGCTTGTCTGGTGTTGCGCCCTTGATCCATGGGCTCGTTGTGTTGGGAATGCTGCAGATGATGAGAAAAGCTTTTCCCTATACTCTGGCAAAAGCGGGCTGCCTTTTAGCCGGGACTGCGTTTTACGCAGTGAGTCTCCTAATTTTGCACACGAGAGAAATCGACCCTGACACATGTGGTTTCAAGACCAGGTTCCCCGAAAGCCGGTATCCGGGCAAATTCGACCTATGGGGCTCCCATTCGATCTTTCACATCCTGGTGGTATGCGCCGCTGTGGTCCAGTTGATAGGGTATCTAGATGCCTTCGACTATCTTCACACAAATCTTACTTGCTCATCTCTTTGAGTTAGGCGATAATGCCGGGTTTGGAGTTTGTGGCCACCGGGACGAGCTTTCCAACGCCGACTGTACGAAAATGAAGAGAAACACATGATTTGGTCGCTGCTAGCCATGGCTGATACTTCCGGCAACTGCCTGTTATCCGACGACCTCATCCGTAACAGAACTTGAAATCTATTCTCCTCGTGTAGGTTTCTTCAAGTATCTTCGACCTGCGGTTGACGTATTAATCTATTTTTTCGATGTTGCCATTTTGCTTTCCAGAGCACGGCGAAGCTCCGATAGTGCAAACCACCTTTCCGTCTTTCCTAGCAGATCTCTTAGAACGGAATGTGCGCTTTGCTGAAGCCTTGGATTCCAAACACCACGTCGTGTCTCATGAACTCGCGGCGTTCTGAGGTAGCTGTTTTCTATGATGAAGGGTGGTGTAATGACAGCTTTGGGGCTCTTCGAACATTCCCAGGGCGTCATATCCATGCCATCGTGGGCAACAATGCGTGCCACATAGCGCATCGGGAGTCTAACCACAGCATGGTCTCCATGAGCAACCGCCGGGCGTAACGAGTTTACCTGGCTGGAATCGGCGTTGGATGGGTTGACACTGGCTTTGAGAAGCATTGCCTTTGCTCCGACGCGCAGTCAATATACGGCGGCGTATACGGCGGCGTGCACAGCGGTACCGCCAACGTGACTCCGGGCAGTGGTATCCAGGTCACAGCCCTAGAGGCCCGCAACGCAGGATCCTACGCTTTGGAGTTGATGAAATGGTATCAAAATGGGGCTCGGATCACGAGAAATTCAAAGGCCTCTGAGGGCCTTTGTTGGCAGACGTAGTTCTCTCGGACACATGAAATTTAGCTAAGCAAGTAAAATTCTAACTTGGTGAGCAATCGAACAGTAGGAATGTTGCTAGAAGCAGCCGCTTCTTCCAAAGGCAGATCCTGCTGAGTATCTCGGGTATCAGATATGCCGGAACGGTGCTCAACAAGCATTCTAGCAGTGAGAGACCATCCCAGATTCGCTGCCCATACGAGGGCAGACTTTCTATCCGCGCTGAAAGCATCGTCATCGGCGTCCATAGACAATAGTCCCGTAGCAGCACCTTCTTGCACAGAGAACACGGCCCAGAGAAACGGGGGAAACCCAGAAATGTCAACGATACGTAAATCCGCACCGTGCTTAACCAAGACTTCAATACGCTGCCTCGGTGAAGCCCCTCTCCGCAGCGTAATGCAGGAGCGTTTGGTCACTACCATCCCTAGAATTTACACTTGTACCGCTCTGGATCAAGAACTCAACCAGGCCCACATCACCATCCTGAACCGCGTGGTGGAGCTTGGTCATCCCCAAGTCGTCTTTGTCTTCTAGGTCAAGTGATATCAACCGTACGCTGATGTCCTCTTAGCGGTGTCCCGCATTGCCATCCGAAACGTTAGGATCATCTTTTACGAAATCTATCACGAATTAAACCACTATACTATAAGAGCAAAACCTGTCGCTATTATCTGCATAATATATATAGTGCTTATATTATATCATACCCCCTAGTCTATGAAACCATTAATCAGTGTGCTGCTTTTTCTCAACTGTTCTATTTCTACGACGAAAACCAATGAAAAGACCTGTGCCTTTGTAGCGCTTCCCGCACATATAATCACGTAAACTCTTAACCTCACAGAAGGATAATAATAGGAGAAGTTACAGGTTACTTCCAACAACGATTTCGCATCCCAAGCTTATAACTATCACGAATTAAATCACTTTACTACCTAGGTACAAGAGCAAGAGTAACGCTACCACTTGCATAATACATGCAGTGCTTATATTGTGATGAAATCCAGGTCCTCATTTTCCAGTACGCTGTACATGGATGCGCGTATCACGTGTGTTTCCAAAAGCCCAGGCCAGCCCGTCATCTTCCAAATATACGTCGCTATCGACGATCTTCCGCGTTCTCGTCATTGTCGCTAGGGAATTTTTGCAGTGTCAGCAATGCAATCTCCTTCATATGACCGGCGACGTGTGACTTGAGAGCTTCGCTCGCGATGATGGTGCGGGGTTCGGCCTTTCCCGAGGGTTGAAAACCGTCGCCGAATGGACACTCCAGCACCTTATCGAGGAGGACTGGCCTCCGTGCGACGTTGCTGAGGGTCCCGGCGTACGCTTCAGGCATGCCGTGCTCCTTGATGGAATGCTCCTGGTAATGGATCGCTTGGTCAAAGACAATTGGATCGTGAGAAGGGGCCCTGCACTCCCAAATATGCTCGTGAGCAGTCTGCATGTGGCTCAACCAGGCTTCCGACGATTCGAATGTGTTTGGACCGGTTCCGTGCCCGTGATGACCTCCTTCTAGGCAGTGAGAGAGAACACAAATAAAAGGCTCCAGGTCTCCGATGACGTGCTATCTGGTGCATGTCAGCCACATATTTCTATGAAATGACAGGAATCATCTGCTTACTGCCACAGCAATGAACTTGAAGTGTTTTTGAACTCCACATTGAGTCCGCAGTATGGACACTGCTGCGTCGGGGGTATGGGAGGGAACGCCAACTTGTTGTCCACGAGAACAGATTCAGCCCGGGGAACAGTTTGTCGAGCAGTAGTCGCATTCGTTGCTGGGGCTGGCGAAGAGGCCGGCATTTTGTTGGTCGTCGCAGGCTTTGGCAGCGCGCTCGGCGCAAATGGTACAGCCGGCTCACCCCCCGTCATTTTGGGGAGCTGAACAGTGCTCTGAAAACTCAGATCAATGCGCCCTCGATGGGAGCGATAAAAAAACAGCCTCCGAAGTCGCAGCGCGTTAGCTTCGACCCGTGCCGAGCAAAGCGCCGCCGGCGCCTTCGGGAATCGGGACTGAATATAGCACTTTGTGTAGAGGCGCAACTCTTCTATGGCCTTATTTGCCTCTTCGTCGTCTCTGTACCTTTCGATCATCCGATCCCGGTTGGCTTTGGCGGACTCTCGAGCAGCGTTGGCTAGACGGTTGAGCCGCGTCACTGTTCCAGCGATTGTCTCGGTCATCTTCAAAATGTTCTCTTCTGCTGGATCCACATTGCTCTCTGAATCGCTTGCATCGTTCTCGTCGGCTGTCCTCGTGAATTCCGAGTTGCCATGTACTGAAAGGCCTTGTCTCTCCCTGTTCGATACCATGTGGAAAGCCCCTGCCGGGGCCCTGGGAGCTATTCGTCTGGATTAGAGGGCGTAGAGGGCAAGCAATTTGTAGGGGGCTGCCCCTGCTGCGCAGGCCCCCCCCCCCTCGCGCTTCGCGCCCCCGCTTCCCACCTTGTCAAGGTTAGGGAAGGAAAGGGCTCCGGAAAGGGCCTCTCGAGAGGAAGGGGCTCTGGAAAGGGCCTCTCGCTAGGGTTAGGGCTACCGGAGCAGCCAATCAGCTTGCGAGTTTCAGCAGCCAATCAGAGATCGAGTTTCGCCACCCGTCCGTCGGTGTGGTAGAGTAAGTTCCGTTTATAGACTATTCTAGACGAATAGCAAATTTGTGTCGGTCGGTCGTTGATTGGCTTCACTGTTGTCAGAGACCCATTAGCCTTGATCTTCAAATCCATCCGAATGTGGTACCAAAAGTACTCACAAGACAGCAAGGTATTACAAATAAGATCCAGGAGCTAAGCTCATGTATGATAACCGGAGTCTGTAGTCCAGCGAGTCATGAAGCGGCCCGAAGACATCCACGTCTGATACCCACGTGGAAAAGCGGGCTCGCTGGTCGTCCATGATAGTAGGATCTGGGAGGATATCCGGCATGGCCATGTATTTATAGAAAAGAGACTCGCATTCTGCAGCATGCTCTGCGATGGTCGGGGTAAGATCATCTTGGAGGAAGACATCTTCCATGGAATCGTCCCCCGTGCGCTCGAGACTTTCCATGGTGGCGCGGGCGCGAGGTCTTTTCTGAGTGCGGCAAAGATCGAGGAAGACGAGCCTGGTCTCTGCAAGGAAACTCGAAGGTTGTGGGTAAGCAAATCGCGGCCGAGGCTGTGATATTGCCGCATGAACTCAAAGCGTCAGGTAATGTGAAAGGGGCATGCTACCGAGCCGTCTTTGAACGTTTGCGACTGTGTGAAGGGGCCGTTTTCGGTTCGTTTTTTACAAAGACAAAGAGAGATTTGTGCCAGACTAAGAACAAAACTAACTAATGTCCCTCTTGGCTCCTTCTATATTCCCGCAGTGGTTCCACGGGGTTGCTCGCGTGCATTTGAGTCGCTTATTGGGTAGCAACCGGCAACGTCACGGTGTGAACTCAGCCGGTCCTACCTTCCTCTTCTTATTCACAACCTTGCATTAATTCAGTGCACCTCAGTCTTAGATGAGTATCAGTGGGAGCCAAAGAGACTTCATAGAAGACCACTGCAGTGTCAGTGGATTAATTCCATCACCGCCCTTGTTCTTCTTCCCATTACTTCGCCGGACGCCACTTCAAACGTTCACCAATCTGATCTTCTGCAACACCTCCTACTGTTCCTCTAGAGCTTTGGTGGTAATCCTAGCAACTTGATCTCCGGCCCAGTGGTTGAAGAACTAGGTGTGACCATTACGATGCCCTTAGAGAATGAATGGGGCATAAAAGAAGCCGCACAAATGTACATACTTCAATTCAAGTCCCCTTACTATGGCTTATTCCGAGTGCATTTTCTTTGGGGGCTTGCCTATTTGGAAAAGGCACCTAAAACTGGCTTACGGTTCCTAATATTGCAATTTACGCTGTAAAGACAAGTGGACAATTTCCCAAGGACTACAGTGGAATTACAAACCAGCAATTCTAGCACCTCCTGAAGCTTTCATCACTTTGAGCAAGCTTCATCATCACCTTCTTGTCATGATCACATTAGCTTGAGTCGCGGTAGACAGCAGTGGCAATGAAAACGCAAAGATGGCTTCCTTTTCCGAGCGCTGCAGGAGGCAGTCAACCGCAGCCACCTACACAGTCACTCACTAGCCAGGTGGATTCAGTCATTAATAATAGCGCACTTCTCAAGAGCATGCCAGCAACAATGCAGATAGCTTTCCTTCATTCGCTTGGCACACTGAAATACGAATGGAATCTGCAGTCTCTGCACCCTTCGTACCTACACTCAACAACCGAGTCAATTCCTCCGCGTACGAGTGGCCGCCCAGCAAATACCACGATCGCGCTGGAGCAACAATTACGGACAATCTGAAGGGCGACGCAATTCCTCCTCGTAGTGGGACGTTCCTCTCGTGATCGGTACATCACTGAAGAATTTCGAAGTCCCGGCCTCACACGGGGTGGTAAATATAAAGATCGAAACACGAGTACTCAAGTGATACTAGGTTGTAACTATTTACCTGCTGGATCTCCCGGAGCGCCTGTAGTGGGAAAACCTTGCCACTTACCAGTAACTGGACGAAAACCACAACCGGCGCCCCAGTCACCATGCTTCCTTCTATATACAGCCTTTGTGACTATACTATACATTCAAAAAAAAAA
The DNA here is from genome assembly GCA_001447215.1 of Diaporthe aspalathi. NCBI lineage: Eukaryota > Fungi > Ascomycota > Sordariomycetes > Diaporthales > Diaporthaceae > Diaporthe > Diaporthe aspalathi. The sequence goes on from LJJS01000810.1 coordinate 38,863, forward strand.
AAACACTCGATACTAAAGGGAACGTTTTGATCTTTTTTTTTTTCCGATGCGTCTTGAAAGACTTCCCACTTTTTTTGTCTCCCCTGGTTTTGTGGAAGAGATAGCAACGAGTGACAGACAATTAAAAGATTTTAGGCAGTCAAGTGATCAAGCATCCGCAGATGCTACCAGGAAGTGAAGGTGAAGAGGCAGACCAAGGCAGAACGCAAGTAGTAGAAATCCAGACATTGAAAACGAACCCCGCAGGTGCTCAATCCAGTGGCATGCCCTAGTAAACCTGCTATAGGCAGGACCAGCAACGTCAGCTTTTCTCTCGACCGTGATCTCAATCGTACTCGTGATACACCGGCAGGTCCTCATTCGAGTCGCACCTGTGGAGAGGGGCGCTCTCGCGTGCCTCGTGCACATGGTCCGCCGTCATCATCGAACCATGGCTAGGGAGGAGGGCACTTACTGGTAGGAAGCCCTGGTTGTAGGAGGAAGGGTCGTGGTGCTCGTCGAACAGCGTGAAGCGTGAAGGCTTCCTGCTGAGGGCACCTGCCTGGGGCGCGGAGAGCCCACCACCACCACCTCCTCCACCCCGGATGCTCTCGAGAGCAGACTCCTGGCCCGAACCCTGGACGGCCTTGATGACGGCAGGCAGCACGTTGTTGATGACGACGGGCGCGACGGGCTTGACGACGCCGCCGATCTTCTGGACCGCGCTCTTGAAGAAATCCCCGATGGACTCCTCCTGGGCAGTGGCGCCCTCGGCGGGCACGGTCAGGCCTTCGAGCTCGCGGGCGTCGAGCTTGCGGAGGGCCTGGAGGGCGCCCTCGCCCATGACGGCCCGCTGGACGACCAGCCTGGCGGCCTGGCTCTCCTCGCCGCCGTCCAGGGCGCTCTCCTGCCTGCTCGACGACGCGGCGAGGCGGGCCGCGATGGCGTTGAGCCCGGTGGCGGCGCTGGCCCGGAGGATGGGCTTGGCGACCTGGAAGCCCCTGGCGAAGAAGCTGCCGACGTTCTCGAAGAAGGCCTCCTCGCCGCTGACCACCTTCGTGTCCCCCAGGATGCACTCCTCAAAGGCGCTGGACCCGCCTGCCGACTCGGCTCCCGGGATCGTGGCACCACGGATGGGTAGTCTCTGCTCGCGAGTGGTGCGGGGGACCAGGTTCTTGGCGATGTAGTCCGTCTGGCCGACGATGGCGGCGCCCTTGATCAGGGCCGGCTTCAGCTGCTCGGCCAGGTGTGGGATGGCCGGCGCGACCTGCGCGTACGACTGGGCCATGTCTGCGTGGATCTTGCGCAGCACGGGGTGGCCGGGGCTGTGCCTGTGCAACTTCAAGACGGTCTGCAGGGCCGAGTCCGCCAGGGCGCCGCGCCCTGGGGCACCTTCCATGACCTTTGTGGAATCGTTGTCGAGGGCCGACTCGCAGGCGTTCCCGAGGGCACCCAGGGCTGCGTGGGCGATGGCCGCGACGGGCGCCCCGGCCGGGCCCAGCATAGCGGTCGCGACGGTGGGGACGACGACTTTGCCCACGTTGCTCACAACACTTCCGATCTTCCTCATGACATCGATGAAGCTCTCTTCTTGGCCATTGGCGTTTTTGTTGTTGCTGTTCAGGGAGCCCTGCTCAGAGTTGTGCGCCGAGTCGAGGGTACTCTCGATGCCGAGAAGGCTCTTACCGATGGGGACAGCAAAGTTGACAATATCGCCAAAAGAGGCCCTCAGCTCCAGCGGCCCCGGTCGGCTTGTGCAAGGCGATCCCGTCGACCTCGCCGGCCTTGGGCAAGCTCTGCTTGAAGGCACTGAAGAAGTTGTCGTAGTCAGTGATGGGGCTCGCCTGGTTCCTGTCGCCGAGACCGTAGACGTGAGTGGCAATGCCAGTCTGGGTGCCCTCACGGAGCACCGGGGATCCGGACTGTCCACCGTAAGTCGAGATGCGATACGTCAACATGCCCAGGGTGTTGTTCTTGGCCGTGCGGTCGTAGGTGACCTTGTCGAACTCCTTGTACATCTCGGCACCCCTCTCGGTGCGACCGTAGGAATCCTTGATGGACCGATCTCCGGGATACCCGACGACACCTAGCATCTCGTATCCATGCGGCGGGGTCTTTCCGTAAGGAAAAGAGCCGCAGGTTACCGGTGAAAGGCTTGTCAACCTGGATGAAGGCGAAGTCACGGTTGCGGTTGTCCTTGGAGGCGAGCCATTCAGCCGAAGTGACACATCGCTTGGCGTGCCGGGTCTGGACACTGGCCTTTCCGACCGATTCCTTTCCCTGGTAGCCAATGTGGCATCTGATGACGGTGGCTTTGCCTAGGCCGTTGCCAGCCCAGTTGTAGACGTTGTGGCCGGCAGTGACCATGATGTCCGGGGCGATAAGCCACCCTGTCCCCATATACCAGCCGGTGCTGTCCTTGTCCTGCCGTTCATAGCGCATCTGTAACTTGACGATGGCTGTGATGAGATGCGATGTCAGCCTATTGAAAATCATCTGGTATATACACGGAAAGGCCTTTCGTGCGCTTACAGCGATAGATCCCCCCATCCTGGTACTGGCTCGGATCAACAAGAACGCGGAAGTCCGGGTCGAAGACGGACTCTTCCGTGGTTTCCTGAAGGATGCTTTCTCCGACAGGCATGTTCTCGCTTCCCGTGGTTAGCTCGAACATGCCGACAAGGCCGGCGATTGAAGGATGAGCAGCCATCGCGACTTTGGTTCTCGGAAAAATTGATGAATTTTGGGAACGAATGTACTTGAAAACACTTGAAGCAGCTGGAGATGGCGAGGAAGTGATGGAAGTAACGAAAGGCGAATGGAGAGCAGCTGGTAGACAGTCTTCTCGAGGCTGGGCCAGGTCTAACCTGTGCTTGCTTTGACTGGTGGAGACGACCAAGATAATCTAGACTGGAGCGGAAAGGGCACATGCTTTATAGACCTTCCACAACGACTCCATATCTGGTATGGTGCTCATATCCGTACACTCTGCGAGACGTAAACTAGGAACGCGTTCAATGTTTTCGACTAATTTGCATGGAAACCTGAACAGCCCTTCGTCCTTTAGCTCCAAGTAAATTCCAGACTGCTTGCCGCCATTCCCAGGAATGACCTGTTTCCTGGATGGAAAGGGGTTAAACGTCTGCTAGCCAAAAAACAGGTTCCAAATCCTCGTCACATCTGAATCTCATGAAAGCAGCCCCAAATTCCCTGGGAAGCAGCCAGCCACAAAAGATCGCCAGGGAAGTTGGCCCGATCCGTATAATAAATACCTGCATCCATCGGTCCGTTTTATGGGTTTGGTACCGGTACATCACGCATGTCAAGCCTCGGCCTGTATACGGAATGTATTTGGTCTTGGTTTCTCTGAGGTAGTTTATTGCCTCCCCCCCCCCACAAACAGGAAAAATGGCCAGGGCGACAAGACCACTCAGCTCACCTCTCTTTCTCCGCCAGTGACGTGGGTGAAAGCAAGCAGATTGAGTTGCTGGTAAAGGTTGTAAGGAGTAACATGAGCAGCAAGTACCACACATCGCGCCGAAGGAGTTGAGAAAACAGAAGATGAGGGGCCGACAGATCGTTGGTGTACCTTGAGTCCGCAAGTAGACGCGACATCAGTCCACAGTAATGACACGAGATCGACCCCAAGATCTCAGTCTTGGGCTGCATCAAGGAGTGGTCTCACGCAAGTTCCTCAACCCCGTCGCCCCCACACACAGAGGGCTTTGCTTTTTTCTTTTTTGCGAGGAAGCGCTTGTTGATGGCAGATACTGGTAAATTTAGACAAATCACACACTGACGTGGCAACACATAGTAATCCTCAACATGCGCTTGCGTCCCCAATATCGTCACCTTCCGCTCAAGATATGACTCGTCATGTTCGTGCTTTGTCTCTCTCGCGATCACGAGACAGATCGCTTGGGAACAGGCCACTACTGAGGCCGCCCAAGTGTCAATGCGGAATGATGGATGTCTTTCTCTAGCATCCTTTGCCTCACGATCCCGACCGGATTAGGAATAACGGCCAACAGATGGAAGTTCTTAAGTATAAATGGTTGCAGTTTTGGGCCGCTCGAGCCCTTCGACTAGGCCGGCCACGACGATCTTGGGCCCTCGGTGTGCCGCAGTGGCTTGAAGCTGAAGTTGACCGAGTGCCTGTTGTGCAACAACTGAGCTGAGACCCCTTGTTGTGCGGGCGAGAAAAAAAGGATAGCTTTTCATTCCAACTCCGGACCGGTGAAGGCGTAGGGTCGAATTAGGGACATGTCTCTTCTGCATTCGTGCTAGACTTCGCCGTGGTCATCAGAGTGACGGCCCCAGGTGGGAACAGCTAGGGGCCCCGTCTACCCAGGGCGTGCGGCTGGGTATGATGTCAAGCTCATCGGACTTGTTCGGGACTGTCCGATGATATGAGGCGTGTGGCTCTTTCAAACAGTCTATTTAGGTCTATCAGTACCGAGCTGTGGGAACTGTGGAATCTAAAATGGTCCCAAATGGCACGAATCAGCCCAGGCCAAACTGACAACTGGACATGACAGCTAAACATGGTTCGCTGAATATCTGTTTCATATCAACATTCACATCAGGAATCCAATGAGAATGTGGATTTGGAGATTGTAATGTACCAGAATTCAAGAACCTTCTCCGTTTGTGACTTGGGATGAATGAATGAATGCGGTGGTGGTATCAGCGAGCGGGCCTTTCCTCACCCGTGAAACCTCAACAGTCCCACCTTCTTTCCTGTGGAATTTGGGGCCGAGGAAAAGCTTCTCAAGGAGAAACGATATTCAGGGGGGCTGTTCGATCATAGATTGCCGGTATGCGGTGAAGGATTACCGTCTCTCACAGGCCACCATTCAAATAACCACACGACATGATTCACCATCAGCTCCTGGAATCTGCAATCAGCGGCCAGTCTCGCCATTGCCAAGCAATAAAACTCCTAAAGCGGGCCTGATTGGAACAGTGCCATTGAAAGCAAAATATCTGGCTGTACATATGGCACAACTATGAGAGCCCCCTTCTGCGGGACTGCTTCTGCAGCTGGTGGCGGCATGGCTATCTGTATTACAATTCTGTAGTCCTGGCTTTGGAGTCTTCCATTAAACAGTATGGAGACCCGGGAAGCCACATGCGAAGTCATTTTTGAGCACCGTCACCCTTCTAACCCGTGTGCCGGGAAGCAGGCATGACCATTCATCACCCACACCTCGCTCCCGCGCCTCTCTCTACTCATACAACAAAGGCATTTCCCCTTAGGTTAGTCGTGCTCGAGCTGTCCGGCGGCCCGATTGTCTGCTGGATGGTGGTCTGCTTGATAATGTCCCTCCCTTCAGGCGACGCCGACCGGACGCCCGGCCCGTCCTGGCGGTCGTACATGGTCAGCTCGAGCTCGTCCAGCTCCTCGTAGGGCTTCCGGATGCTCTTCTTCAGGCTGTTCTTCACGGCCCCCATGCGGCCCGAGGACCCATACTCGTAGTCGGACGTCCCCGTCGCCACGGGCTTTGGGAAGAAGAACGACCAGATGGGCCGCAGCGTCGGCAGGCAGGCGCACACGATAGCCAAGGACAGCTCGATGTTGGTCCAGAAGAACACGGGGGCGGTATAGTCTGTGGTTGGCGGTTAGGCGTCTGCGCCGGAACAAGGATGGGTGGGTACATGGCGCAGTCGGCCGCCCAAATATGTTACTTACAAATCACATCGTTGGGGTGCTTTACATATTCCTCCGCAATTGCAAAGGTCGCGATTACTCGTGTGACACTTACGGCACATACACTGTTGTCCCGTCAGCAAAGGCTTGAGCACTACGGCAAGTCCCATCGTATCCATGAATGGCGGGGAAGTGACACTTACGCAGCTCCCAACCCGAGCATACCGATGACAGCGAGCTTCTTCTTGAAGGGTAGTTGGACCCTGAGGACCATCGGTATCGGTAAAAGCAGAATGGCCCAGTCGGCAATGACGTCGGTGAAGAGCAGCGCCAGGAACATCGGAACAGTCTCAACGCACGAGTTCCCGTAATAAGGTTCGATAAAGACAGTAATAGGGTAGCAGGTGAAGAGGTGCGAAAAGAAGAAGCTGACGGTCCATCCAATAACGAAGGCGAGTACGCCCCAGATGGCGTAGCGAAAGGTTTGGCTGGGGAAGAGGTTGTAGTACAGGACGAGAATGGAGGACTTGACGAGGCCCAGGCCCAGGATGGATATCATGTTGAGCGCGAATTTGGTCTGGCCGGCCCAGATATCGTCAGTTGTAGCCTACAGGACGGTCAGGTGCAACGTGCGGAGGTAGCCCACCTCTTCAAAGAATATCAAGCCCGGGTCGTCCATAATCGGTGAGCCATCGGGATACTGAGGCTGATGCTGGCCGAGATGGCCATGCACAGCGGCTGTTCCATTCGTTATTCTCGTGCTGCCGGGGGAGGAGTTGGGGATGTACGAACTGGCTAGTTGCAACGTGCAACAGGTAACAGCGACAACCTGTGACCATGTTTCTCAGCCTTCTCCTCACCCCGAGCCCAAACATCAGCCTGGGGAAAAGCACTTCTGTGGCACTTACGAGCGCTCCTCCCGTGAGATAGTCATCCCATGCAAACCGCTTGACGAGTAGCTTGGCCCATACGCGGAGCCCGTAGAAGACCGTAGGAATTATCATGAAGCCAACGGCCAGACCGATCATCTGGCCTTTGGTGTAGTCATGATTCATGGTCACCATGATGGGCGACGACACGCACTGTGTAGGGAGTTGACAGTCGGCAAACCGGCGGGTCTTCTGAGGGAGCAGGTCGTCCCCTGCGGCAAAATCCGAAGACTGGGTCCTGTGGGTAAACGGGAACTATGGAGAAGCGGTTAAGGTAAATCATCGCAAATAAAGTTGTCTTGATCGATGGAGACGCGATGGTGGATTCTATATGTCTCACGTACGGTCGTGGTTATGCCCACATGCACCCGGTTGGTACGGCCACCCGACGACGCTTATGTCGCATAGGACATAACGTCCCTTGCCACGTTGTGTGTTTCGAAGTGAGACCCGCTGCTTGCTTCGACTGCAGCCAGCGATATATCATCAATACTCCGTGATACAACCTGATTATCTTTGCTGGCTATAGCAGAACGCTGAGGGGTGTGGTGAGTTTGATATCCGACAACAGCATACCTGGTATTCCACACCAACAAGCCACCCGCCCCGACCAACCGCTTCGTCCTGGATCAAGCAAGCCTTGATTGCCGGGCCCACACCTCCTCGAAGCTATCGAATTCATGAGGGACTTGTCCCTCTGTAACGGACATCCGACATTGCTGCCCTGTCCTTGGCCCATCGCCACAACAGGTTTTGACCCCGGGGGTTTCGGGTGGCCTGACTCAGTCCCGCACCGCATCCCGCCATTTAACCGACGAGAACTCTAATAAACATCGTCCCATGTTCCTCAGCTACGAGTACGTGGGGCCCATTAGTGCTGCCCCTTCTCGAAGCTCGGCAAGTGCCAGATAACGGTGATCCCCCGCTACTGCGCGCCGGGGCGCTGCAATACCGCAAACCTTAAATGGCGTCCCGTTCGGCTGGTGATTCCTGAAGAGGCTTCGGTAGAGAGCGAGACAAGAGTTTTGTGGAGCTGCTGATGGGAAGAACGATGGATCTAAGCGATCTCCCAGCGGAAGTGTAGATATACGGGTTCACTCAAGGCACAGAGACGAACTGTGCATCATTGACACAACCGGTCTCCATCGGATGTGACCTCAGGAAGGGGGCAGAGTTGCACTGGAAATGGCCTCTCTCCTGACGAACGCCGATTCGCAATACGGACTTAGTTCCCAGATGCAGAATTATGAGGAGCAGTACCGCGATAACGTGATTTTGGTCATGGGCAAAAAGGAGTATATACCGGCGACATCATGAGGAAAATGAGGGGGAGGGTTCATAAGTCGCAGTACCCACTTTTGGCCACCCCCCCCATTTGGCCACG
>LJJS01000811.1:3240-17626 GCA_001447215.1 Diaporthe aspalathi
CACCCCACGGAGAATCAATACTATAGGCACATATCAGCCGACATAGATGCTCACCATGACCAGCTTACCCACGGCATCGCCCTCAACGCCAACGGCACCACGCTCTACGCGTCGTCGGCGGAGGCCGTCTTCGCCTGGGCGTACAACCCGAGCACGGGCACGGTCTCGGGCTCGCCGACGACCATCATCAGCGGCATGAACAACGCCGACCACGTCAGCCGCACGCTGACGACGTCCAGGAAGCAGCCCAACGTGCTCATCGTGTCGCGCGGCAGCAACGCGAACCTGGACCTGGGCACCCGGGACATCACGAGCGGCCGCTCCATGATCAAGGCCTTCGACCTGGGCGCCGCCCCGGCCGGGCGGCCGTACAACTACGCCGCCGACGGGAGGGTGCTGGGCTGGGGCCTGCGCAACGACGTCGGGGTCGCGGAGCACCCCGTCACGGGCGGCATCTGGTCCGTCGAGAACTCGGTCGACCAGCTCACCCGGAACAACGTCGACATCCACACCGACAACCCGGGCGAGGAGCTCAACTACCTGGGTGCCCTCAGTGACCCGGTCCCTGCCAAGCCCCCGAACTTTGGCTACCCGGATGTAAGTATCAGGAACGTGGCGGTCAAGGGCGATGGAAGCTGCCCGGTGTAGGTGGAGTCTAGGGACACAAATTGACTCATTGCCTCACAGTGTGTCGCCCTGTACAAAGCCTCGGGCGTGCCTAACAGCCAGAGCCTGCAGACTGGCATCCAGTTCAGCTCCACGCAGTCGACGACAGCCAACGACTCGTCTTGCGCGAGCAACTTCGTGGCACCAAGGATTACCTTCGAGGTGCGCTGGGCATCAAGCCTTACAGACCACTCCGTAAATGTGCTGACCTAACTGGCGCGCACAGGCTCACATGGCACCGCTCGACATTGCTTTCACGGCAGACGGATCAGAGGCGATTGTCCCCTTCCACGGAAGCTGTAAGTCACCCCAGGTCTCCTTTCTTGGATGGATATTTTGCTGATTCAGAACGATCAGGGAACCGTCAGCCGCCGATTGGGTACAAGCTCGGCATAGTCAAGTTCGCCAACAGCACGGGGCAGCCGGTCGAGCCGTCCACCAGCACGACGGCGCTGATCGATATCATGACCAACCGGAACATTGGGAGCTGCCCCAACAGCTGCTTCAGGCCAGTTAGTGTTGCGCTTGATGCCAAGGGACGGGTGTTTATGAGCTCTGATACCACTGGGGAGATTTACGTCCTGCAAAGGCCGGCTGCCTAGGGAGGTCTTGGACACTTGACGACGATGAGAGAATCCTATTATGACCACATTTAGGACAATCAGACTGAACATCGGCGACCATTTAACGTAGACTATCTTAAGGTTGCCATGCGTTGCGAGGAGAGGTCCCAGGTTACCGAAAATATCTGTGAAATGGTCGTAATGTTCATAAATGAGAAGACGTATTAGCATAAACAACCTTCCGTGTCGTCGAAACCCGATGATGGGTGATTACTGGGACTTTGGCATACTTGTTAACAATGTTGACAAAGAATTGTAGATGGCAGGGAAGCGGCGATTCCTTTTCGGCTGTCTTCTCAGCCAACCTGGTCTGCTCCAAGCTGCACAACACGCGTGAAAAAAAATGGCTCCAACACAAGATGGAGGCATGCAGTTCTCACCAAAACGGCGGCTCGCCTTGAGCTGGAGCGATGAAGAAATTGTCTCCGTATTTTACTAGACACCTGCGTGTAAACCCAAGGGCTATGCTGTAACGGGCTTTGTTTCCCCCTGACGTAACACCCTATCGCTTATATCAAGTTTGGCTGCCCAGCTGTCATAAAGTGTATACCGGGTAAAAACCTTGGAAGCTTGCAAAATTAATAGAGCAGCATGGTTACGTCCCAGAGGATCGATCGTAGCCAGAGTATTGTGAGGGCCATCAGGCTGCTTATATCTATACCAATGCCCTCAGAACAAAAGCAGGGCCCTGTGGGTGGAGGTTACATCCGCCATCCCGTAATTAAGGACGACACTGCCTAACGGGGCACCTGAACCTTCCTGTGGAGCACTTGAGCGCGTTCCCTGTGTCAAGCAGTATAATGGAGGGTTAGGGTCCCGCCGCTCAATCAAGCATTGATTCTCAGGGGTAAACCACATGTGCAATGTTGTTATGAACCTCAGGACAGAAAAGCAAGTCTCATAGCAACCATTGCCTGCAAGCGTTCGTCACTACAGCACGCAGATTCTCACCATCATCTCAGCCCTTGTCACCACCTGGATCACCCACAGTCGAGATGGCCGACGCACGCCAGCGCAGCATGTCGAACGCGCCCAAGTTCGCAGACCGGACGTACGAGCAGCGCGAGGCGGACGCCAAGGCCAACGGGCCCATGATCCAGCGGGCGCGCGTGGTCAGCAGCATCCTGACGGCCAAGTACCTTAAGGCCAAGAGCATCTTCGACAACTACCACGAGTACGACGTGGACCAGGCCTTCGTGCCGACCACCACGGGCGAGCCGTGCTGGCGCGAGGACGCCGACCCGTGGCTGCGCGCCCGGGAGACACTGCCCGAGTTCCTCGAGGACTACACGCGCATCATCGTCGAGTCGGGCGGCGAGATCACGGGCGAGGGCCTGCAGAACCTCGCCGTCGCGCTGGTCCGCGTCGCGAGGGCCGAGTGGGAGGGCGCGGGCAGGGACAAGAAGGACCTCGACAAGGCCTTCGAGCAGGAGATCCTGGCCCTGGTCGGGAGGCTGAAGGCCCAGTTCAAGCTGCCCGAGGCGCCTGATGCGGACGACGAGGAGGGCGATGGGGAGGAGGGGGGGGATGAGGAGGAGGTTGTTGTCGATGGCAAGGCTTGAGGTGCGCGGCACAGGGGTTCCGACAGTGTGCTGTGCTGTGCTGTGCTATGCTGCTGCTGCATGTGGCGCTCACTCGCAGGCCGCCAGTGATCGCCGCGGCTGACCCAGTGCATGAAATGCGCGAGCGGTGGGCAGTGGGGGGAGCCGCCGGGAGACATCATGCCGGGCATGCGAGGACATGAAACGAACTATTGGACTGAAGCACTATGATTTTTGAGCGGCTCGCATTATTTCCAATCGTCCGAGATGAAAGCGGTGGTGCGATAAGGAAAGTCCAGGTTTTCAACCTCACGGGCTTCCTACAAATCCAGCGTGCCTTTTTTTTTTCTCGGAGAAGCGACCCACGTTCACCATGACGAAGAACAGAGCGAGCAGACATGTCACCACACCACGGCTAGCGGCCCGTTGAACTTGCTTCCCGTCCTCGGAACGGATCTGCGTGAAGTTGCAACGAGGAGAAACAGAGAGATCTCTGCCGGGCTCCTTGTCGCACCCACTAGCAGCAGTATTGGTGATTGGGGGCCGAAGGATTCGGAGCCGCAGTGCGCCGCAGTACGTACGCCCGCTGTAGCACACGGTCGGACAGTTGGCTCAGCTTCTAAAATTGGCCCCCCTTGTGCTCGCCAAGCCAGGCTGGGTCAACCGGGATTACAGCGTAGCAGGCGTGGTGGTAGGGCTAGATAGAAAGACGGCCCTCGATCCTGCAGAGCTCGCTCCACTGCAAGCCGGTCAGGTCAAGTGAAACTCCCCACTCCCCGCCCATTTGCTCGTCAAGTCGCCAACGACATGAACATTCCCCCCGCCCACGACGCCCACGACGCCCACGGCTCCATCGTTGCGTTTACTTGTCAATTTTCAGCCTCCTGTTTCCCGCTGCTTCCCACTTCAGAGTCTGTTTCTCGTGTCTTTGTGCCTGTATATACATACTTGTGCCATGCCTTGTCTCTGCGAATAGCATGCCGTCCTCTGGTTTGATCTTCGGCCATGCAACATGGCGCCATCGTGGGCCGACCCACGGCAGCCTCTGAGCTGCCCGTCGCCATCGACTCTGGGTCTTGGGTGCACTTCACGGTTCGCCATGCTGGTTTTCGCCGTCGCCGGGCTGCTCACGAGTCAGGTCGGCCTTTGCGCCCCGGATACGTCCACGGACGACCAGCGCTCCGTCACATGGATTTACCCGAAAGGCGGAGAGATCTTTCATCAGCTTGACACCGTCAACGTCTCCTATCAATCGCCCTACCCGGAGCCATGGCTATACACCTTTTGTTACGAGAACCAGACAGCCAACACCGTGAGGCAATGTATGCCCACACCCGACGGATGACCCGGATGTGGGACCTGCGCGCTGACAGACCCTTACTAGTCAATATGCAAGAAGCCGAGCCCTACGATGCCTCTATGTTGGTAATCATGAATTTCACGACTGTGACCTCTTGTTGGTTCAACTTGCGCGACAACACCAAGTCTAACAAGGGATCTAACAGCGAGAACTGGTCCTTAAGGAGCATCAGCCGGCAATTTGGGCCCATCACTACCGGCGCGACAGCGCTGTCCACCGCCACTGCCACCGCCACCGCGCTCCCTTCCAGCTCATCTACCGCAGACGTTGCCCGGGCGCCAAGCAGCAACGAGGACTTTAGCGTGGGCGCAAAGGCCGGGCTGGGGATCGGCGTCGGGATCGGGACCTCGCTGCTCTGCGCCGGGGCGTTCTGGCTGTACTACCGCCACGTCAAGCGCAAGGAGCACCACCAGGAGGTCTACAGGAGGATTGTGGGCGGGCAGGGCGGTGCGGCCGGGCCGGGCCAGGATGCATTCGCGGCCCCCGGCGAGCACCTGGAACCGTGGCGGTACGGCGGCACGCCGCAGCCCGCCCCGTTAGCAGCAGGCTCAGCCTATTCTGGGCCGTCAGACCTCGGCTCGGACTGGTACCCGAGCCAGGCCACCCCCAGCGCCGCCTCCTACCAGTACTACGACCCCGTGGGCAGCGGCCACCAGGCATCAGCAACAGTGAGAGGAGGAGGAGGAGGAGGAGGAGGATATCAGCCTCCACCACCAAGCGTGGCGGCGGGACCGCCCTCATCATTCGGCCTCGGCCTCAGCAACACCCGCCCCGAGCACGTGCCCGAGGCGGCGGCCATCCGAGACGTGCAGGACCTGAGCAGTAGCCTGTACCCGTCTGAGAACAACCAGCCCGCGTCGCCAGTGCCCGCGGAGAGGCATGTCCCAGCGCCTCGCGTCGCGTCGGTCAACTACGGGCCCATGGGTCGCCTCGACGCGAGCACCGGCGCCGACTTCACCCTCTTGCCTGACTATACCTCCCCGCCTGGTGGGAGTCGCCAGCGCGAGGACGACGAGGACGACCTGTATGGGCCCCCGACCCCGAGGTCCCCGCCGCCTCCACACTCGGCCCATGCCCACATCGCCATGAACCGGTACGCGGCGCAGCAGTGGCCTCATCAGCGGCCCCACCCTCAGGCCGCGCAGGAGAACGTGTGGCAGACGAACCCAGGTGGCGCCGGTCCCGACGCAGTCGAACTACCGACGGCGCTGACCCACCACGGGTATGGACCGCAGGCAGAGCTGCCCGCTGGGGAGGAAGGGGGGCAGCCTCTGAGACAACAGCGTTCAGATCTCCGCGGACCGGAGCAAAAGGTCTTGGTGGATGATGTTGCCCCACTGAGGACAGAGCAGCGGCGGGATGGAGGGTGAGGCCTGCTGAGGCACCCTGATTATAATACAACCCTCGGCAGATTGTGCTGCCTCCATGTCAGGTCACATTCATGCCCCTGGAACAGCATCAGAAGGATATAGGCAAGCTGCAAGCCCGAGCGCTAGACCTGTGATCTGCGCCGGACCAAGGCTCAGGGCTCACGTGGCCATTGCCAGAGATGGGCTGCTGAGAGAGCCTTTCCGGCACACTTGTGCCGATGGCCGGCCCAGCAACCGGAACGGGGCCATCCTTGATTGAAGGCATAATCCAATATCCATCACGCGGGTGATGCAATGTTGGCAACGCCGTTGGATCAACGATTTCCTTGCCTTCCGAGAACCATGACGGGCTCCATCCGCGGACGGCGTTGCAAGATGGCGGCGGCCTCGCGCGTGTGCTGAGGCCAAGGACGCAACCCTGGACCAGAGCCAGGCCGGATCCATCTAATATTACCGAGGCAGTAAGGAACAGCAAATGTCATGGAAGGACGGATGAGGCAGTCACTTTAAATCTGTTGAAAAGAAAGGGGTGTATTTGTCACGAGAGCAGAGGTTCAGCAGAATGACATATCTGGTGATGTTTCTACCTTTCTCGGGAGAAATGTACTTCTGACAAGAAGTTCTCAGATCAATGAGATCCCCTGAAACCAAAATTCCTGGCGGCCCAAACTTTCATAGTCACTTCCGACTGAAAAAATGTCCATGTGAACTACCCGAAAGTGCTCCCGACTAGAATGTCAACGGCCATCCATACCGACCTAGACACTAGGCGTACCCCTTCACACCTTAACAAACTCCCACAGCGTAGTTCCGTGCCAGCGCCTGGCCAAGGTAGCCCCGTCCCCATCCACGCAGAGGAACATGAGCGTGTGGGCCCAGAACGGAGACAGCAGCTCGTACCCGCCCTCGGGGTGCAGCCGCGGGGGTGCAGGAACCCAAAGTAGCCGCTCTGTCGGACGCAGTGCCAGTGGGTGCTGCTCGGGCTCACGTCGCCCAGGCTCTGGAGCTTCGGCTGGTCTCCGACCAGCGCGATGGCCTTGCCGCTCTCCTTCTCGATGATCTGGAAGGTGTTGTTTGGCCAGGGGACGGCCCCGCGGCCGCTCCACAGGGAGTCTGCGGCGTTGATGGTGGTTGGCGAGGTGTATCCCGGAAGGTGGTGCTCGAAGAATCGGTCATGGCGTCGGGTCCGGTGTTGTCTTCTTGCTTTGTGCCGTCGAAAGCATGCCGTGTGAGTTGGCAAATGTTTGGCCACCTGCAGGATAGGGGCGAAGACTATATGGTGAACATTGCTCGAGCTTACCACGTACTTAAGTATGTTGTGATGTATGCCGAAACAAATGCCAGTGTTGCGGCCAGGATCGCCTTCAATGGGAAGCACCGCGAGGTCACGATGCGGGTTTATTTGTGCATGAGAGGTGTTCAGGGAATTTTGGGTGGCAAACGGCGTTCTGGCATCCTCTTTTAGGGATGCAGGTGACGTGCTCAGACAGGCCTTGGTAATTAACTTATGCTTGAGGCCTACCAAAGCAGGCATGTTACCTGTAGTTTCCCCTCCCTTTGTACATGCAACAATACCATTGAGACCTCGTTTCTGCCGACGGGTGCCTAGTTGTGTCTGAATGAAATATGCCCATTGCTCATGATGCGCTCATTTCGGTAGGCTAAACTACAGAGATTGATCTGAGTGGATCTCAAGTGGGCCATGGTTTCTTTGGAGGCTGAATGTCAGAAAGGTATCAAGTGTTAAGTTTGACCATAATGGCCTCTATGTCCCAGCTTCATGTTCTCATTCAGAGGAAGCTGTAACTACCATGCATGCACCGTCAACACACCCGCCCACCCCTGCCTCTTCCAACAAGTGTTTAGACTAAATAGTGTATCTCAGTATATCATTCTTAATTGCCCGCCCCTGTAAACATACTTAGTATCTACCTTGCCCATATCTTTTCATACATTTTGCCTTGACAAATGTTAGGCTGAACTTCTGCTATTGATTGCTGTTCCACGCGGCACAGCCTCCGGCGGAAGCTGTGGAATGTGATTTGAGTAGTTCAAGATTTCACTCAAGCAGGCCTGTCCTATTTTGATGGTTTAGTGAATGATTCCTGAGCTTAATTTTGAGATGATTTGCAGCCTTACTTGTTTTGAAGTTTACTTCCTTGTCAGATCAACTGCCGTAAACTGGGTTTATCATTTATATAAGCCACGCGGTAATTGATGAAAGATATCCTGATCCAGGATCACATAGCAATATCGAAATGTTCATTAGGGGGGCAGAGAGTGAGCTTGCATCGCTAGGCCTCAGTTCGGCGGGTAAGAAACAGGAAAAGCCCCATTGAGCTGCTAGGAATCAGAGACCCAACACCACCGTGCCACTTGAGTGTGCTTACGCCCCCAAAAACAAGGGCCCTTGCATCCCCGGGCTTGCTTTGTCAGATTCCCGGGTGCAATGAACGATGATGGGCTCCTTGGGTGAGATACCGTGCCCCAACACCCGGACCTCACCTCACATCTGCAGCACAGGCCCTGAGAAATGCCTCAATACCACATATTCCGAAGAGGGAAGCAAAGGACCGCCGACGTCAGCGACCGGGCCACAGCCAAAAGCCCCTTCTTCAACCACCTGCCTCCCGAGCTGCGCATCTCCATCCTCACCGCCGCCTTCGGCGCGAGGACTGTGCACGTCCAGCCATGCCAGCCGGAGCGGCTGCGAAGGCAGATCGAGGCGGATGGATTCGTCCCTGAGGCGAAGCTTGGGGCTCTGGGCACTGCAAAGAATCGACTCAGGGAGTTGTTGTCAGCAAGGGTGAGGAAGAGAGGGGAGCGGGCTCAACAGGCCGTGGGCCAAAAATGGTGCGGGTCCATCTGCGGCCGCCAGCCCGACCACTCCGCCTCGCCAGCCGAAGACGGCTGTCTCGATGGGTTTTTCGACCGCGTGCGGCAGCGGCGGTGTCCTTGCGCCAGCCCACCGGAGCTCTCCGTCGGGGCCATCGGCTGGCTTCTTACCTGCCGGAAAGCGTGAGTGGATACGTCCCCCTACTTTCTCTCTCGTAAAGACTCCTGGTGGCTCAGCTAGTGTTGACAGCAACGCGGATAGCTATGATGAGGGCTTCGAGGTTCTCTACGGTAGCAACAACTTCCACGTCCGCCCCACCAGTTTCCGGGTGCTCGGCGGTCTCGTGCTACGGGTCCCCGCAGCCATGCTGTCGCATATCACATCCGTGGAGCTCGTGATGGAGAAGGTGTTCATAAGCTACGAGCAGCTGTGCGCCTTGGCCGCGGCGGGCGAGGATGAGGCTGAGATGTTGAAGCGCACGCTGTCGAGCCTTCCCCGGCTCATGCCAAGGCTTCAGAGGTTGTACTTCGGGCTGTTCCCCGGAACCTGTCTCCTTGCGGATTGTCAGCACGGCAATGGCGTCGAGTACAAGTGCACCGAATATATTGCGGGCCTCATGGAGGCGGTTGCTCAAGGCTATGGGAAGATGGGACGATCCTGCGATCTTGAGCTGGGGCTGCCGTCGACGCCGTTTGGGGCGTACCACCACGAGGCTGTCGTCCGACGTCGTAAGATGGGCGTCCCAGGCTGGAAGGTGGACTCGCCAGACAGATATTCATATTATCCCAGGCACCGTATTTTCCAGCCCGTTAACAAACAGGGACCAGAAACCCAAATCAAGATGGACGAGGAGGCAGTACCTGACGTTGGGTACTGGATCAGCATGACGCGCTGGGATGGCCTTAGACCCGACACTTTCAGTTTTGACTAATGCCATGTGCGGCAACAGCTCGGAAGACGGGGACTGCACTCAAGGAATTGAGATGAACAAGCGAGACTTCTATTCTTCACACATATGCAGTCGTTCGGACTAGATGATCGTCTGAGACAACTCTTACACGGTTGTGGCTCAGGTGCTGCCAGCATTTCAGCGGCCTGGGAGGTGTTGGTTGGTTGTTCCGCAGGACTTGTGAACATCTCCATTATGATGAGGACGCGAGTGGACCAGGAAGGCAATACATAGACCCTAACGGAGGTGATGACGGATAAGTATATGCCATCCGTATTGCCACAGGCTACAGAATACCGGATGCATGGAGTCCATGCATGCATGCTTGGCTCACTGTGGGTCCGTTGTCACACTTGACCGTATTATGTAGAGTCCATGCAATTGCTTCCTGATTTGGTCCCAAGCGAGCAAATCATACCAGATACCCCTCATTGCCAATGAGAGTCGGTCCCATATCCAGTGCAACGCAATTGTCGGATCGAAGTGGGGACTAGATGGTGGTTGGTTCTATCTCGGTGGATGCTTGCAATTCACAAGATGCTGAGGGAGTCGCGGTTCCAGTGCATCTGTAGACACCATCCCACTGAGCAGCGTCTTTCTAAGTGGGGACGGGGGACATGGCCTCACACATCCGCTGACCACCATTTTGACCACCTTCCTTGCCCAATGGATGGATGCATGGTGATCAAGCTCGGCATTACGAAACCGAGGGCAGAGCCCACAGAGGCAGTAATTACTTATCAACACCCCAAGATGTTCTCTCGCTCACTTTCGCCCCATCTCTCTCTGTCTCACCACATTTACCATCTTTCCGCTCCAAGATGGACCAGCTTCATCAGGCCGCGAGCGCCAGAGCCACACCTCGGGAAGTTGAGCACTTGCTGCGCAACTCCACCGGCCCAGATATGGTACAGCAGCCTGCGATGTGGAGCCGCCAGTTCATCGCGTTTCAGCTGCTCGTGTTGCTCTTGACACTAGGTTTTGTGACCATTGTGCGGCGGCGCTACTTCTCTCCACTTAGCCACATCCCTGGGCCATTCTTGGCTTCTATTTCCCGTCTCTGGCACATGCGGTACATCATACGGGGAGACCAACAGGTGGTTCTTGCCAAGGCACATGAGAAGTATGGACCATTCGTGCGGATCGCGCATGACGAAGTCAGCGTTTGCCATGAGAACGCCGTCAAGGCTCTGCTTATTACACCGCTACATAAGGTTAGTCCCTTGGGTTTCAAGGGGCCCAGTATTGGTACGGACTCTACGCTAAGATGCCTATGCAGAGTAAATGGTACAAATATTTGTGCTCCCCGACTACAGGTGGACCGCGCCACTAGGGTTCAGAGACCCGAAAGACAAACTCCGACTGAACACGAGCTTCAGACAAGGTTACGAGGCCAAGCATGTCATCCGGTCGGAGCCTTACATGGATGAGGTGCTCGTGAAGCTCTCCTCGTGGCTGGACAAGGCGTCGGAGGAAAAGTCCCCCCTGAAGCTGGGCGACTTCTTCTCGTACGCGGCCTACGACATCACCGGCGAAGTCACATTCTCCAAGTCGTTCGGCTTCACTGAAAAAGGTGAGGACATCGGGGGCGCGATCGCGGTGAACGAGGCTATGGAGCTGTTCTTCGTCCTGTTCGGCTACATCCGCTGGGCCAGCTACGTCTTCTGCAACCCGCTGACGACCTGGCTCGGGGTCCTGCCCCTCGGGTACATGGGCGAAAAGGCCAAGAGCGCCCTGGCGTCACGAAAGGAGAACCCAGACGCGCGCTTCGACATTGCCGCTCATTGGTTCCGCGCCCTGGAGAAGAATGGCCCGTCCAAGATCTGGAACGACGATATGGTGGTTGCTTCTGCCATCTCAAACCTCGGTGCCGGCTCAGATACCGTCTCTTGTGCGATGCAGTACGTCTCACCGACGGATAGATGCAACTCCCCCAACCACTGATTGGATCCCGATAGAAGCTTCGTTTACCATCTTATTCGTCATCCCACTGCGTGGCTACGCATCAGGGATGAGATTGACGCAGCCCGCAAGGGTGGTCGCTGCGAGGACCAAATCATTACTTATGATGATGCCGCGAAGCTGCGATTCCTCCAAGCCAATATCAAGGAGGCACTGCGAATCTTTGCCCCCGTACCAAGTAAGCAACAGCACGCACCAGTGTTCACCTTCCAACATGTGGCTGAACCATTCCCAGTGGGCTTGCCACGTGATGTCCCAAAAGGCGGCATCAAGATCGGCGGCACGTTCTTCCCGGAGGGAGCTACATTGTCATGTAACCCATACGTACTTCAGACATCGGAAGCCCTCTGGGGCTCGGATGCTGCCGAGTACAACCCGGATCGCTGGCTGGGCCCGAATGCTGCCGAGTTGGAGCGGTACTTTTGCGCGTGGGGGGCCGGATGGGCGTCATGTCCAGGACAGCACATCGCGCGAATCCAGATGTCCAAGATGGCGGTAAGGCTCGAACCCATCTCGTCCGCACAAAAGAAAAAAGCAGGATATGTTGACAAGCTGTTTTGCCAGGCAACCTTGGTGAGAGATTATGACTTCCGGCAGGTGGACCCAAATGAGGAATGGGAGTACAAAGGTTGGTTGCTTAATTCCTGACAGAAAACCTACAGACGTTGGCTGATGTTTGTAATGCAGCCTATTTCACTGTTGTTCCCCATGGGTGGCCGGTCTACGTAGCCAAGAGAGAGGTATGAAGAGGCAAACCTATTTTGACATCAGTGTCACAGCCGCTACATACCTTCTGTTGTAGTGGTAACAGGATCGAATCGGAAAACATATCATCCAAAATAACTTCGTAGGCGACGGCAGATCTCACAAAACAAAGTCATCCGATATTGTAAGAAGCCGCGCTTTCCAGGAGCACATACAAGATGAGTGGCAGTAGACCATCCTTGGGAAGGCGTTTTGTGCACAAGCCTATTATATGGATTGGGCTGCCTGGTCCTATTGACTCGGCCCCCTGGGACTTCAGGAATGGGCGATTTGTTGAAGTTGTGTTTATCCCCTTCTGTGTTGGTTAAAAGGAACGACGGGGTTCTGGCGTAGCAGTATGTGCTGCGCCCCTTGATGAATATGAGAGAGCACATTGGATGACTTATTTATTCATTAAAACCCTACCCCTTGATGTGCTCTGGATCGTGATCTGCATGCTTCAATGTTACTTCTGTGCCACCAACTCCATAGATAAGCAAGCACTCTAGCATGTTGTGCCAATCCTCCACGGCCGAGGGTCCTTTCCCGGCAATAAAATAAGTTACGGGTATGATGCGGCTGTTATGATGCAACGAAGCAGGCTCGGGAGAAGCCGCGAGGGAAAGGCCGGGCCAAAGCTATCTATGCCAAGTATACGAGCGGCTCGCCCTTTCCGGGCGTCACTGCATGGCCGGACTGCGGAATGTTGCATAGCAGGCACGAGGAGCGAACGTGTCTCGGCCTAGCCTAAGCTTTCGGTCAACATCCGTGTATCCGCGTCTGCTTCTCTCTCTCCCTGGACAAACTCTAGGACTCCATACCTTTCCCGCCCGACCAGACACGACGCGCGCACGCTTCAGACACTCTGCCAACTTTCCCCAATAACACCTCGAGCCGCCGTCCCACACAAAACACACACCAATGATATGACATGGCTCCCACGCCCAAGTCCCCCTCATCGGCGCCACCCGCCACGCCACCGTCCCAGCGCCTCGGATCGGTGCTCGTGACCGGCGGGTGCGGGTTTCTCGGCTTCTACCTTGTCGGGAAGCTCCTCACGGACCCTCAGTGCGGGCCCGTGTGCATCATCGATCGGGAGATCTCCCGCAGTGTCTTCCCCAACCCCGAGGCCAAGTATGTCGCCTGCGACATCACCGACGCCGCCGCGGTGGCGAGGGTCCTGGATCGCGTTCGCCCGGAGGTCATCTTCCACGCTGCCAGCCCGAATGCGACGTACGGGCGCAGCCGCGAATTCTACAAGAGCAACGTCACGGGGACCGAGACGCTGATCCGCCTGGCCAAGGAGAGGCCGTTCATCAAGGCGCTGGTGTACACGTCCTCCAACTCGGTCTACGCCACCGACAAGCACTCCAACATCAGGGAGTCGGAGCCTACCTGGACGGACCGGCCGGCGCCGTGGAAGTGCGTCCTCAAGTACGCCTGGACCAAGGGCATGGCCCACAACCTGGTGCTGGACTCCAACGAGAGCTGGCGCGAGGGCGGCCTCAAGACCTGCGCCATCGTGCCGGCTAACATCTACGGAGCCCGGGACGGGCAGGCCCTCTCGCTCATGTTCGACCTCTTCCTGGACATCCACCGGCCCCTCATCCGGGTCGGCAGGGGCGACAACGTGGCCAGCTTCGTCGAGGCCGGCAACTGCGCCGACCTGCACATCCTCGCCGCCAGGGCCCTGCTCGAGGGCCGGCCGGGGGTCGGGGGCGAGGCCTTCAACGCGACCGACGGGGACAACGTGGAACTGTGGTGGCACACGGGCGTCACCTGCGCTGCTATCCGCGGCCAGGACCTCGGCGCTGCCTGTGCGGGCAGGATGAAGGTCAGGGTCATCCCGGCGTGGATCGTGTACGTCGCCGTCCACGTCCTCTGGTGGGTGCTGCTCATCTTCACCCTGGGCTCCGTGGAGCCGCCTCCGGCGCTGAGTGTGGAGGGCTACAAGTGGTGCACCCAGGACCACACCTACGACATCCGCAAGGCGGTGCGGGTGCTGGGATATGCGCCGAAGAATGGCAAGGAGTGGCACATGGGCGTGATTAGGGATGCGGTCGAGTGGGAGAGAGAACGCCGACGGAGGGCTCGCCTGGAGCAGGAAGAGGATCGCAAGAGAAGTGGCAAGCAGAAAGCCAAGTGAGCACGAGAAGGGGCGTGATTCATGCAATACGTTTGATGAGGCCGCTGTAGACGGCGACGGCTTGAGACGGAAGAGGGCTACCAAGAGAAGTGGTAAGCGGGAATCGAATTGAGCACGGGAAGTATACGTTAATCATCCAATATCTTGGAGAACGGATATTCGCGTACCCAAAAACGGATGCCACGTACC